>NW_019281767.1:0-18386 GCF_000648695.1 Onthophagus taurus | reverse complement strand
AATCTCAAGCCTATTTCACGATAACTTATTCCTTCATTGGCTAAAGTAACTGCCTCAACACACTCATCGCGGTTTAAATGTCTTGAAATACGGTCAATGTCAAATAAACACTTAATAACCCAAAGCAGCAACTTGCTAAATGCGTAAATAAAATTGACAGGCATTTCTGTCAAACTGTTTGATATTTCATAGCCTGCTTGTTTCATTAGTAAGGACAACATTTCAACAAAATTAAGTCAAACTTAAAAAATGTGTATCTTCCTTGATAAAAGAGATATCGAGATGATTCTTGAACGAAAATATAGAGAAGGGTTGCCATTCTAACGTAATGTAAATGGAATGTAGCGGTTCTTTCTGATAAATTCCACAGGGTGTTGCAAAATTAGAAGAAAAAACATAAATTTCTTTTTACACCCCGTATATGGGTAAAACGTTGACAATTGTCAGAAACCATCAACACATTTCTTCCTTAAAAATCAACCTATATCGTGAAGAAAGAATCATCAAAATCCATCCGTTGATTCAAAAAAAAAATACCTTTAAACTTAATGCATAATTTAGGTGGTGCGATAATTTTGGAGAGTAGTGTATATTTATTTCTAGATTTGTGCTAACTGAGTTGTAATTTTTCTGCCCCGTGGATTTTATTAAAATATATGATTCTAATAAAACAATAACAAATAGAAATAGGATCTCTCAAGGATTTTTGATAGGAATGATATCAGTGAGTCTTTCTTTAATCGGTTTCTAGATAAATAGATATAAAAGCACGACTTGAAGGGGGATTCCGGTCTAAGAAAACTTTTGAAATATAAGTACTAGGAGTTATCTAGGACCATAAAGGGGTTCTTCTTCCAGGTCGTACATATCTTGCTGATTCGCCATTTCATCTCTACGTGGCGCCGTTTGCTGTTGACGAGCGCCTTTCTGCTCTCCTAACGCCGATCTCGTTGCGACTGTGCAGTTGCATTTCTAGTTGTTGAACATATTTTACTCCCATCACATCCATAACTACCAAAATTGCTACAAATCCGTTATTAAAGATAATAACATTAAAAAAGTTGCAACTTCAACTGTGATTCTGCAACTAATAAATTGCCTTAACTTTAATGTTCCACGTGTACTGCATAGAGCAGTATAAGTAGTACTACCTCTGTTCCAAAATAAGTGTCCGATTTGTATATTTTATTTGTTCCAAAATAAGTGTGAACTTTTAAAAAAAGTGAAATATAAGTACTGCTAAATTCCTATGTTAAGACATAAAGTTAGTTTCAACTGTTTGGGAATTGTGGAAGAATAGTGGAAGAAGGTGGTGAACGATGATAATTTTGCTAAAAATGCTAAGCGAATTCGACCTATCAAAAATGTTTGCAGTAAAACCAACTCGAACCTCCAAAACAGAAATTCAATTTGCAAAACTATTTGAGTTATGACTTTTAGCTCAAAATGGATTTTATCATGAATAATGTGATGAGAATCGCATTCTAAAGCTTACTTTCTTCTTGCTGGAGCTGAAATCAAAATCAGGGTGTATAAGTCGTTCTCTCTAAAAACATTCAATATATGCACGGAGACAGTAGAACACGCTTTCAAGAACAAAGTCTCGCCTCATCTCATCCCACCAACGCATCCTCTTAAAGTTTTTCTAATTTTTAACATTCCACACTTTTTAACGTCGCCATTCCTATTCATCTTTTATCTTCATTTTGTTTATCCATCAGATAGCAAAATGCTTTATTCTTATCTGTTTTCCAGTCTACACCTATTATAGCTTCATTGACTTTGTCGCTGATGATGGGGTAACCCGAAACTAGTACGACTTTATATAAATAAATGCAAGTTAGAAGTTTTTACATAGTTTTTAAAGTGGAAGGAGGTGTTTTGTTGGAAGAGGTAAACATAAACCACAAAATAAAAGAGGATATATAAAGAAACTCAAAGCCTACATTCAAAGATTTTCACGTATTAGGACTCACTATACCAGGAAAAGTAATAAAATGTAATCTCTTTATAAAGAACCCTGTGAGAAAGCTGCTTACAAACAAATTCCGCTTATAACACAGATCAATATTTTGTCTAAACTATAACTAAGTACTATTATTTCAAACCGAAAAAAAAATCAATGTTTAATTTGTATATTCTGTAAATTTCCTGATTCACATAAAACGGCAGAAAGAAACAAAATACCAGAAACATGTAACTAAAAAAGAAGACTGAAAGACGGCAAAACTGAGACAAGGAAAGATCTTTAAAACAAAAAGAAGTGTGTGTTTTGCATTTGATCTTATTTGATGTTAGTCCTATGTTCTTATTACGGAATATGAATTAGCTCTACTCTACCATACTTTCTGTTATGCGTGGATAACGTTTAGAAAACAGACAGTCTAAAAATTGAAACTTCTTGATGCAAGTGTATTAACACGTTCAGTGCGCACAAAGTTGGTGAAAACTGCACTGGATCATCTCACATGACGCACCAGTGCGTATTTTTTTATACTTACAGTGATCAGAATAGAAACCAATATATAAGTGCTTTGTTACTTTACTTTAATGCAGAAAAATCCCAATATTAGCAAAAGTTTCTTGAAGCCGGTCATAGCTACATAGCAGTAGACATATCATGGCAAGAACATGAAAATCTAATAAAAAGCCGTATATTGTAATAGAACTCAAATTTTCCGATTTCCTTGATCTAGAGCATCTTTTAAAATCATTGTCAAAAAATAAGCTAAAAGATGCTTAGATGTGAGAATAAATTGGTTAACGGAAATTAAAAATTCATTATAAATAAATCACACTGCTGAATACAAAGAAATCGTAATTGATTAAAACAAATTACTCAAAATTCTATTTTGGGAGTTATCAGCTTTTGCCAGTAACTCGACGATATCAGCTTACTCATAATCGTTATTGTTCTGTAGCAATTTGTTTTTACGAACACCTTTCTGAAACAATTACCTATTGTTTCTTGTTTACGTCCAAGATCCATGGTTCATTTAAATATTTTATCGTATCAAGTAACGATATTCTAAAACAATTCATTTTCTGTAATGATTCAGATTTGTTATAATGCTATGGTTGTAAAAGTAAACTTTGATTAAAGTTTAACATTCATGTTATTTGCAGCCATTATCACTTCACATACAAATTATACCGGGTGTTTAAAAATTGTGTTCGGATATTTTGCCTACTTATAGTTTTCATCAAGATAAACAAAAAAGTCTTATTAAACCTAGGTCCTAAAAGCAGTGGTTTTGAAGATATAAACAATTCCAATGTTATTAGTAAATGAAGCGTCTTTGTCTTCAAATGTTTATTTAATTGGGGGAAAATACAAACATAACATAAAAACGGAACACAAAATGCTTAAAGTAAATGGTCCACAAAAGAATCGCGTATTCTTTCGAAGACTCCTGGAGATTGACGAATAGTCTCACATGCGTTTTGTATTCTTTGCTGAATACCCTCCAAGTTCCTTACAGGTGCTGAATACACTAATGATTTTCAGTAACCCCATGCAAAAAAGTCTAGAGGAATTAAATCAGGTGTTCTAGGTGACCAAACTATTGAACCTCCTCTTTGTATCCATCTACCATAAAATTCAGTATTAAGAAAATTACTAACAATGATCGCAAAATGTGCAGGCTGGAGATCTTGCAGAAACCATATTTGTAACCTATCCTGAAGATGTACATCTTCGAATAATATCAGGAAAGTGTTTCGCAGAAAGTCCAAATAAACGATTAGGAAGAATCGTTGGTCCTATCAATCGGTCACCAAGTATACCAAACCAAACATTTATACAAAACTTATACTGGCTTCTTGATTGCACATCAACATGAGGATCATCCGCCCAAACGTGATTGTTATGAAATTTCTAAATTTTGTCTTTTGTAAAAGCAGCTTCGTCAGTGAATAAAACACTAGCATAAAATATCGGATTTTGTGCAAGCTTCTGCAACATCACTTCACAAAGTGCTTTTCTCGAAACGTAGTCAGGAGCGACAAGTTCTTGTACTCGTTGGACATGGTAAGGATACAATTGTTGCTGATGTAAAATTCTCCAAACTATTAATGTTTGGCGCGTAATGACATTAATGTTTACTGCAGTAAAGTATTCTGCTGCATGCAGCAGAGTACTCTTGCTTTAATTTTGCTGGTTTTGCATGGGTAACACGACTAAACGATTAGATATGACTTGGATTTAGTTTTGTCAGATGTTGCGTTTGATGTTGGCCTTTTTGATTTGCCATTTGTGAAGGAAGATCTTTACCACCCTTGACTAGAAATTAAATTATCTTACAAACCCGCAAATAAATTAACTTTACCAACACATTACATGAAGGACTATAAGAATCCTGATTTCATGCTTTTATATCGACGTTTAACTGATACAGATTTTTCTTTTTTGAGTACGTATGATAATGTAGATGATGCAGTTGCTGTATTTTATGATATTCTATATGATATCTTAGCTGATTGTCCCCCGAAAAAGCAAGTTGGGGCTCTTAAATATCCAGTGTGGTTTAATCAAGGTATAATAAAAGATATTAAGGCTAAGGATTTCCATTTTAAACACAGAAAAGATTCCACGTACCATTTGGATAAATATAGAGAACTGAGGGCCAGGGTCAAGGAACACTGCAACAGCTTACAATAGTTATACACGAGATGTTAAAAATAATATTGTAGCAGCTTGTAGCTTTGGAATTTTATTGGTAGCAAAAGAGATAACTTCAACCAGAGCCAGTTTTGTTCCGACGGAGTTCCTCTTGCTTCTAGCAAAGATATCACATCTACTTTTGCAAATCATTTTAAGTCCGTTTATGGTTCAACGTCGAATTATTCTCTTTCATTCTATGATGACATTATCAACGATAACTCATTCGATTTGTTCAACTTGGAATCCTTCTCAATGAATGAAATTGGTGATGCCATAAATAAGCTTAAGTCTAAACGTACAGAGGGACCAGATGGTATTCCCTCTTACATTGTGAAGGGCTGCAAAGACGCCTTTGTAATGCCATTATACATAATTTTTAATTTATCACTTGTGACGAATACATTTCCAAATGTTTGGAAGGTCGCAAGAGTGACTCCGATTCACAAATCTGGCCCCTCTGGTGATGTAGGAAATTATAGACCTATATCGGTAATCTCCTGTTTTGCTAAACTTTTCGAACAATTGATTTATCGCAGGATTTTCAATCAAGTAAAACTTTCGTTGAATGTTAATCAGCATGGATTTATTCCTGGTCGCTCTGTGGAGACCAACTTAACTATCTTTACGGATTACGTTTCCAAAGCATTGGATGCTAGAGCTCAAGTGGATGTTATCTACACGGATTTTGCAAAAGCATTCGATAGGGTGGATCATGATACGCTTCTGCAAAAGCTGGCACAACACGGGTTTTCTTATTCTACTCTTAGTTTTTTTGTTTCATATCTGTCCAACAGATTTTATTACGTCTCTTATAAACACGCAGTATCAGATATGTTGGGGATTGATTCAGGGGTTCCGCAGGGTAGTAATCTGGGACCTTTGTTATTCTTGTTATTTATAAATGATTTGTCCCTGGTAATTAACTCAACCAGATGCTTACTCTTCGCGGACGATCTGAAGATATTCATAACTGTACATGACTTAAATTACTGCCGGGCCCTAATTTAACCAGTAGCTAACTAAAAAATTGGTTCCGGCCCAACTCAACACCAAATTCTTTAGCTTTCTCTGTAATTCGAATTTCCATTGGCAGTATGCATCATCAACATTATTGTATACTTACTATATAATATATTCGAAAAC
Organism: Onthophagus taurus; assembly: GCF_000648695.1. NCBI lineage: Eukaryota > Metazoa > Arthropoda > Insecta > Coleoptera > Scarabaeidae > Onthophagus > Onthophagus taurus. The sequence goes on along the minus strand of NW_019281767.1, from coordinate 12,580 downwards.
ATATATCGCCCTCAATGGTAAAAGAGGAATGCATAAACATCCAAGAATATCATTGATTTCATTGACAAGATATATTGGTCGTGGTACAATCTAATTTAAGCTATTAACTGTCAAATCAATCCTTAGCATCCGACAGAGATCACACGCATATAAACATACATGTATGACTTAATAATAATAATATGACTTTATTTGTCCCATTAGATGTACATTGACTTAGTATACATGAAATTATTATAAATTAAGCCAGGACAAATTAGGCGGAGTTCAGGTACAGCCGCAACAGCACCTGCTCTTCCGCTCAAACCTAATAAAACTAATTCTAATTCTAAATATACAAGAGAGAAAAAGAAAAGAAAAACGAAAAGAAACAGGAAAAGAAAAAGAAAATGAAAAAGACCCGATACTGAAATCATAATCAATTACCAAGCGCAAACCGTCCGATCCCTGACGCCCTACAATGCATCCTGAATTTGAGACAAGCGGCCCCTCATTCTGTCACGAAACAACCTTAAAGAAGTGCTACATTTTATAGTTGATGGCAAATCATTAAGAATATGTGTTATTTGGTATGAAAAGCATTTCTTAAATAGCTGGTGATGATGGATCGGCGGGGTCCTTGAATCGAATATTCAAGGTGTGAACATCGGTACGAAATTTTATTTTATTGAACAAGTATGGAGGTTTCTTCAAAGTAATTATATTAAAGAACAACACTGCCGAATGAAGTATGCGCCTGTTTTTCATGTTGAGCCAACTCAAATCCTTTAATTTGTGCTAAACATGCTGACGCCCCCGTAACCCAAATATCAAGCGCAAGCAAGAATTTTGAATTTTCTGAATTTTTTTCGTATTACTATACGAAATACACGGATCATGCAATGTATCACAATAATTAAAATGCGATAATACCAAGGCATCGCACAAAAGCACCCTTGTTCTACGATTAAGGAACGACCGACCGCCATAAATCAGCTTAAGAGCAGCATACGCGGAAGCAGTGCTTATTTATGTGTTTATTAAAGTTTAAATTTTCGTCCAATAAGACTCCCAAGTTTCTCACACAATCCTTCAGCGGCAATACTTGATTGTTGACAACTATCTTGACCCGATCCTGAACACAATTGTCACTTATCACCTTTCTTGACCCGAATAAAATCAGCTCTGTTTTAGCAGCATTCAGACAAAGGCAGTGACGCCTAGAAACCAGCTCCAAAGCCTCTATATCCGAAGTCAGACCAAAACAAGCATCATCGACATCCGATGGCAGAAAAGATATATATAACTGGGTGTCATCCGCGTAGAAATGATGATTACAACTTTTTATGTATCTGTTAAAATGCGATGTGTAAAGTGAGTATAGCAATGGACCCAAAATTGAACCCTGAGGAACACATACACCTTCACGCACTGCATTCTGCCCGACACGTAACTGTACAAGAACCCCGATGCAAGATCATCAAACCCAATGTAGCGAAGTATGGCATACATCAAGTCATGATTGATAGTATCAAAAGCCTTTGAATAATCTAAGAGACACATCAAAGTCAATTTACCTTGGTCTGTGCTTCGTACGACATCGTCCACAATATTCGATAGAGCTGTATTACAGCCATGCTTTTTAAAACCTGACTGTGTAGGCGGTAAAAGGTTGTATTCCGTAACATAGTCCTTTAATTGTGATTCGATTACTCTTTCTGTAATTTTTGCCAATATTGGTAAAATACTAATTGGAGGAAGGTCTTTGAGGTGATCAACATTCGCTTTCTTTAGTAGAGGCAGAACCATGGACCTTTTCCAACAAGTGAAACACCAACAAAATATACAGTTTTTACTTGTACTGTGATACGTGTACTTGTTCATTCACCGTTATTGTTAATCCTTGTTAATAATTTATGTATAGTACGAACGTCATATTGTTACACAATTCGGTAGAGAATGGCGACAGAAAAGTCAAGAATCCAGAAAAAGTGTTGGTAAATATTTTTACACCTTATCTACTTTTGTAATATATCTTTGTATGCTTTTTTACTCTTATTTTAGATTTTTTTCATAATTTCAAATAAAGCACAAAAAATTGAAAAAACGTACGAGCTTGAGGATCCCGTATCATCGCTGTACAAAAGTAAAAAAAAAAGTTTCTTGTGTATTAATCATATCTCTACTGCAAGAGTTGACAATATTTCGCTTATAGATAGATAATCAGTTGTGATCCTTCATTTGCCTACGACAGTTTTCTGTACAGGGTTTGCCAAATTGGATTCTTTTAAAGGGAATCGCCTCTTTCTATAAAAGATAGAGAAAAAATGATATCACTGTCTGAGGCTCGACTTTTATAAGAAACTTAATGGCGAAAACCGCATATCGATATCTCTTCTTTGACGGCGCTTCGATAAAACAAATGCGATTTATGAGCATCTATCTGTTAAATTTTGATTCAAGTTATAAATGTTAGTGCTTATCGTTAGAGTATTACTTAGTTGTCATCAATTTTCAAAATAATGTCATAAAAATTATGAAAAATGGCACACGATAGTTTGTTTTATACAATCTGGGGGAATGCAGAGGCTGCAGGAAAGTTATATTATGAACGATATCCAGAGAGACGACAACCTTTTAATGATATTTTTAGAAAATTATGATATAATCTACAAACTAGCGGTCAATTCGAAAAGAAAAAATCAAAAACTTATACACCGAATGAAGACGGGGAATTAGAAGAAGTAATAGTTTTAGAGGCAATCGACAATAATCCACAGATATCAACGAGGCAATTGAGTGTAACCACGGGAATTCCAAAAACCAAAGCTGGGCAGATTTTAAAAAATTCAGATTTGAGCCATACAGAACAAGCAAAGTCTCAAATTACCTCAGACCAGGAAATTTTGAACGGCGCATAAATTTTTGCCAATGGTTCTTGGGAAAATGTGACGAAGAACACAATTTTTCTTTAAATTGTATTTGGGCAGATGAAGCGTATGTGAGTAGTCCTGGTGCACAGCACAAATAAAATATTTGAACATATTTAGGCAACAAATCGAACCTGTTGTTGACGATTTCTTGACCGCTGCGAAATGTATTTTTTCAACATGATGGCGCACCTATGCGATGGCTACTATTGTCACCAATTTATTGACCGCAGCTTTTGGTTATTATTGGTTAGGTAATCAAGGTTCTATTCGTTGGGCGGCTCGGTCACCGGACCTAACACCTATAGATTTTTTCCTTTAGGGAAGATTGAAAGACAGTAATTAGAAGCCGCAGTTGTAAACGCTTTTGCAACACTTAGGTCCATTGAGCTTATCAACTCGGCAAAAAGGGCTAAAAAAAAGATGTCAACTGTGTATAACACAAATCNTTATTTGTTTATTTTTTTTTATTTCCACTTGGAATGAAAAATAAAATAAAACTTGGAGAGTTTATTTATACAACGTATCAAAATAACGCGTGGTATCTCTCCCCAGGTCATATGATGATATTTACTCGTCCGTTTTATTCGCGATAAATTCACTTCGTTTCGCTCTCTCTCTTTCTACTCGTTCAAAAAGCTTTAGATTTAATACACATTATTGAGTACAATCATTAATTTTTTTCGCGTGAAATTCTCGTGCATCTTTTTTCTTGGTAAACACATTCCCGGTCGTATTTTTGTCCGTTATCGGAAAACGATGCTGCACTGGAATTTACCAAGTCGCCGGAGTGTTTAATTTACGTAAAACGCATCTGGCGATTGTGAAATGATCGATATGTTTTATACGATAAAAAGCATTAAAATAAAAGTATAAAATATATTTTTTTTATTTTTTGAGAAGACACGTTTCTTCAAAGAAAATGAACCAAAATGCGAGCAACAATTAAGGATTTTATTTTGATTGCGTAGTGATTGCTTTGCTGAGGGTGGCGTAATTTTATTGGCATCAACTACTAGAGGTGTTAACTGATACTTGTGTCTTACTTTGAAATAAGTATTTATACGTTGTTCTTTGGAACAGTTACTAAGTTTAAAAAAATAATAGGTACTAAATACTAGTTTTATAAACTTTACTGATTCCTTTTTTACTCATAACGTCTTTATCCATCAGCTATTATTAATTTTATTAAGAAAAATCGTCCAATTTTGACATTTTATGATTTGTGCTATATCATTACTAATGATTCATTAGAAACTGGTGATAGATAAATATGAAATAATTATGAATTACGGTTTCTTGATGCATTTGGAATATTTTTTTATATATCAATTTTGACATTTTGTGATTTGTAGTATAAATCACTAGAATCTAGTGATCGATAAATATAAAATAATGATGGATTATCATTTCTTGATGCATTAAGAATATTTTTATCCATAACGTCTTTCTCCATTAGTTTTGGTACTTACGTTATACATAGTTAATTTTATTAGCAAAATCGTATAATTTTGACAGTTTGTGATTTATGTTATGTATATCACTAGAAACTGGTGATAGATAAATGCGAAATAATTATGGATTATGATTTCCTGGTGTATTAGGAATACTTTTATCGATAATGTCTTTTTCCTTAACTTTTAGAATTTACGTTATACTTAATTTTATTAAGAAAAATCGTTCAATTTTTACATTTTATGATTTATGTTATATCACTAGAAACTGGTCGTAGATAAATATGAAATAATTATGAATTATTATTTCCTGATGCATTAGGAATACTTTTATCCATAACGTCTTTCTCCATCACTTTTAGTACTTACGTTATATTTAATTTTAATGAGAAAAGTCGTTTAATTTTGACATTTTGTGATTTATGCTATATCACTAGAAACTGGTGATAGATAAATATGAAATAATTATGGATTATGATTCCTTGATGCATTAAGAATATTTTTTATCCATAAGGTCTTTTTCCANTTGAAACTGGTGATAGATAAACATGAAGTTATTATGGATTATGATTCCTTGATGCATTAAGAATATTTTTTATCTATAACGTCTTTCTCTATTAATTTTAGTACTTACGTTATACATAGTTAATTTTATTAAGAAAAATCGTTCAATTTTTACACTTTTTACACTTTTTTATTATCACTAGAAACTGGTGATAGATAAATACGAAATAATTATGGATTATGATTTCTTGGTGTATTTAGAATATATTTTATCCATAATGTCTTTCTCCATTAGTTTTAGTACTTTTATTATAGCTAATTTTATTAAGAACAATCTTCCAATTTTGACATTTTGTGATTTATGCTTTATCACTAGAAACTGGTGATAGATAAATATGAAATAATTATGGAATACGATTTCTTAATGCATTAAGAATATTTTTTATCCATGACGTCTTTCTCCACCAGTTTTAATTGTATTTACGTTGTAATTGATTTTATTAAGAAAAATCGTCCAACTTTAACATTTTCTGATTTATGCAATATCACTAGAAACTGGTGATAGATAAATACGAAATAATTATGGATTATGATTCCTCGGTGCATTTAGAATATATTTTATCCATAACGTCTTTCTCCATTAGTTTTAGTACTTGCGTTATACTTAAATTTAATTATGAAAAATCGTCCAATTTTAACATTTTATGATTTATGCTATATCACTAGAAACTGGTGATAGATAAATACGAAATAATTACGGATTATGATTTCCTGATGCATTAGGAATATTCTTATCCATAACGTCCTTCTCCATCATATTTAGTACTTACGTTATAGTTAAGTTTATTAAGAAAAATTGTTCAATTTTGACATTTTGTGATTTATGCAATATCACTGGAAACTGGTGATAGATAAATATAAAATAATTATGGATTACGAGTTAGAAATATTTTTTATCTATAATGTCTTTCTCCATCAGTTTTAGTACTTACATTATAATTGATTTTATTAAGACAGTTCGTCCAATGTGATTTATGCTATATCACTAGAAACTGGTGATAGATAAATATGAAATAATTATGGATTATGATTTTTTGATGCGTTAGGAATATTCATAATGTACATCAGTTTTAATACTTACGTTATAGTTAATTTTATTAAGAAGAGATATCCTATTTTGACATTTTGGGGATTTATGCTATATTACCTATTAAGGCTCGTTACTACCATCATCTGGTTAAGCTATCTAAGGGATTATTACCGCGGTTACGGCTATTTTACGCGCTCTGATTGGCTACTAGATGGGTTTATCTTTTTGATAAATTTAACTAAAAGATGGTAGTAATGGACCCTAAGACCTGAGGAACAGTTGTACCAGGTACATATTTGGAACTATCACTTTTTAGGAACAGGAACATATTGTACCTGTTCTCCAACAATACTAGTTTATAACATCTCTAGCTTCAATTCTTNTTATCCATAAGGTCTTTTTCCATTCGTGTTAGTACTTACGTTATACATAGTTAATTTTATTAAGAAATATCGTCCAATTTTGACAGTTTGTGATTTATGCTATATCACTAGAAAGTGGTGATAGATAAATATGAAATAATTATGGATTATTATTTCTTGATGCATTAAGAATATTTTTTATCCATAACGTCTCTCTCCATTAGTTTTAGTACTTACGTTATACATAGTTAATTTTATTAAGAAATATCGTTCAATTTTGACAGTTTGTGATTTATGCTATATCACTAGAAACTGGTGATAGATAAATATGAAATAATTATGTATTATTATTGCCTGATGCATTAGGAATACTTTTATCCATAACGTCCTTCTCCATTACATTTAGTACTTACGTTATATTTAATTTTATTGAGAAAAATCGTTTAACTGGCGAACTGGTTAAACTGGTGATAGATAAATATGAAATAATTATGGATTATGATTCCCTGATGCATTGAGAATATTTTTTATCTATAACGTCTTTCTCCATTAATTTTAGTACTTACGTTATACATAGTTAATTTTACTAAGAAAAATCGTTCAATATTTACATTTTATGCTATATCACTAGTAACTGGTGATAGATAAATACGAAATAATTATGGATTATGATTCCTTGGTGCATTTAGAATATATTTTATCCATAACGTCTTTCTCCATTAGTTTTAGCACTTGCGTTATAGTTAATTTTATTAAGAAAAATGGTTCATATTTTACATTTTGTGATTTATGTTATATCATTAGAAACTGGTGGTAGTTAAATATGAAATAATTATGAATTATGATTCCTTGATGCATTAAGAATATTTCTTATCTATATCGTCTCTCTCCGTTAGTTTTAGTACTTACGTTATACATAGTTAATTTTATTAAGAAAAATTGTTTAATTTTGACATTTTGTGATTTATGCTATATCGCTAGGAACTGGTGATAGATAAATATGAAATAACTATGGATTATGATTTAGGAATATTTTTTATCCATAACGGCCTTATCCATCAGTTTTAATACTTGCGTTATAGTTAATTTTATTAAGAAAAATGGTCCAATTTTGACATTTTGTGATTTATGCTATATCACTGGAAATTGGTGATAGATAAATATGAAATAATTATGGATTACGATTTAGAAATATTTTTTATCCATAATATCTTTCTCCATCAGTTTTAATACTTACGTTATAATTGATTTTATTAAGAAAAATCGTCCAATTGTGACATTTTGTGATTTATGCTATATCACTAGAAACTGGTAATAGATAAATATGAAACAATTACAGATTATGATTTATTGATGCATTAGGAATATTTTTATTCATAACGTCTTTCTCCATCAGTTTTAGTACTTACGTTATAATTGATTTTGTTAAGAAAAATCGTCAAATTTTGACATTTTGTAATTTATGCTATATCATTAGAAACTGGTGATAGATAAATATGAAATAATTATGGATTATGATTGTTGATGCGTTAGGAATACTTTTTAATCATAACGTCTTTCTACATCAGTTTTAATACTTACATTATAGTTAATTTTATTAAGGAAAGACATCCTATTTTGACATTTTGGGGATTTATGCTATATTATTAAGACCTGAGGAACAGTTGTGCCAGGTACATATTTGGAAGTATCACTTTTTAAGAACAGGAGCATATTGTACCTGTTCTCCAACAATACTAGTTTATAACATCTCTAGCTTCAATCCTTCTCCATAAGAATGATAGCACTCAATTTAATGTTAAATTTTTTTTGGAATAAGATCCGGTCGCAATCGTCTAAACAACGGTTTCCGGTAACCAATTTCCGCCTCGACTTTCAAATCAGTTGCTAAGGAAGTAAGATCTCAAATCGACACCACATCAGTCCTTACAACATCCTCCGCATTCCAAACAAAGATATATCGGAACTGATATAAAAGTGGGTTGGTCACCCTACCACTTTCTCAATGTGCAAATCAAAGCTTAACTAGGATATGGCGTGGTACTTAGATTAAATTGTTAACATATAGGTATTGTAATAGCCGGATGTGACTAACACAGGGGCTTTTTCTTACTTTGTGTATTTTAGCCTTAATAAAATATTTATCAAAATATTTGCAATATACAACAATACAAGGACGCGAGTCTTAGAACAAAGAAATTCCAATATCGAGTTGTTAATCTTAAAAATAAACAATATGATGTTAAAAAAACTAAAACTTTTTTAAAGATTTTCATTTCCTAAAAGATGCTTGTTAAAATTAATATTTAAAGAAGATAACAACATTAAAAAATATATCGACACCTTTAAAATTTCTAAGTAAACATGGTAAAAAACGATAAAATTAAAGATAAATTCGATTAATAAAAAAACTACATGATTTAAACGATTTGCGAAATGGTGTTGATTTTGGGTGGCGCGATGCTTGTCTATTGCGAAACCATACTCAAGTCGAGTCCGATGTTGTGGGCAACGTTTGAATGGAGTCACGATCACGTGCTACTATTTTTAGAGCCCCCCGTTGCCGCTTTTCGAACTCTCCTCATGTGACGACGACGAAACGGACCGCGGCGGCTCTAAAAATGTCTTCTCTGAGCTCGAATTGCGCGACTGAAATTTCATCAACAACTTCTCAGTAATGCTCATTCTATAAATAAACCGAACGAATTATTAAATGAAATCTATTCCTGATCAATTAGTCCAATTTTGTTCATCGTATCAACATCAATTGGCATCTCTTGGTTTGAGATCAAGTTGTTATGTCCCCTTCTACTTTTAATTCTCCTCTCGCGTATTCCGAATAGAAAAAATCGCGAGATTAACGTTTCTTTGAGAGGCACGTGACGATTCCACCTGAGGAGAAACATGTGATGATGACTAATACCGCTATTTGTCATGCCAAACGGTAAGGTCGGAAACGTACTCGTTTCCTGTCACGTATAATTAGATGTAATTCAGAAATTTATAATGTCACTTATAAATCGTTATTTTTTAATTTTATTTATGTTGAATTTGTAACATTTTTGATTAATATTAATTTTGATATTAGACGATCTAAGATTTATGTAATCGTATGTAACTTTCTTTATGTGTTACTTCATAGGAGATTTTGATTACGAAAATGCTGGTTCTAAATTGCTTTCAACCGTATTTTCTAAACGAATGTAGATGTAGCAATGAAAATTTAATACATTAAAGATATTTGTGGGATATAATTTTATTACCTTTGGTGTCCCGGCACTATTTAGCCGGTTAAAAATTTGTAATACTTTTTTCTTATCACTCAAATTCACAAATATTTGAGAAACATAATTAAATGAAATGGCTTATGCTTAAGTTTGTCGCATTTTGGTGTGACACTGATGAATTAGCAACTCATTTGCAAAACGTTCAACGATAGATAGAATATTAAATTTAAAAATACGTGGTAAGAGAAAATTTCTCTCTTGATTGAGAGAAATTAAAAATTCTTTAGATTTACTTGGTGATGATTGTGATGATAGAATTAACCCTTTCAAGTCCTCCCATGTTTCTGTTGTAATTTTTGATTATTATATTGCTTTGCAAAATCGCTTTAGTTTGTAGATTTTTTGTACAATGTATTTCCCAAAAATACAATATTATTATCAACCCATTTCACAATATGCATTTTAAGTTTTATTTAAGTTCAGTTAAATCGAAATTCATATCATTCCAAAAAACATAATCTATAATCAGTTCCAGACTAGCCATGATCATTTTTCAAATCCGATCAAAAAAAGAACTTTATGCCTAAAATCACAAGGGAAAGAATAAAACTCGGTAAATATGGCTCGGAATCGATAAAATGCACTGAAACCGCGTTGGCGAGATTTGTTATTTTAAGAACAACTCGAACAGGAACATATTGTACCTGTTCTCCAACAATACTAGTTTATAACATCTCTAGCTTCAATCCTTCTCCATAAGAATGATAGCACTCAATTTATTGTTAAATTTTTTTTGGAATAAGATCCGGTCGCAATCGTCTAAACAACNTTTTTGATTAATATTAATTTTGATATTAGACGATCTAAGATTTATGTAATCGTATGTAACTTTCTTTATGTGTTACTTCATAGGAGATTTTGATTACGAAAATGCTGGTTCTAAATTGCTTTCAACCGTATTTTCTAAACGAATGTAGATGTAGCAATGAAAATTTAATAAATTAAAGATATTTGTTGCATATAATTTTGTTACTTTGGTTTATGTTAAGTGTCAAAACTGTTATTTTATAGGAAATTGTGTCACGTTACTATTTAGCCGGTTAAAAATTTTTAATACTTTTTTCTTATCACTCAAATTCACAAATATTTGAGAAACATAATTAAATAAAATGGCTTATGCTTAAGTTTCTCGCATTTTGGTGTGACACTGATGAATTAACAACTCATTTGCAAAACGTTCAACGATAGATAGAATATTAAATTTAAAAATTCGTGGTTAATTCTTTCAGCTACGCAACTTGATTGGAATTTACTTGAATGAGAGAAAATAAAAATTCCTTTGCTTTACTTGGTGATTGTGGTAGAGTTAACCCTAAGTCTATAATCAGTTCCAGACTAGCCATGATCATTTTTCAAATCCGATCAACAAAAGAACTTTATGCCTAAAATCACAAGGGAAAGAATAAAAGTCAGTAAATATGGCTCGGAATCGATAAAATGCACTGAAACCGCGTTTAAGCCCTATTTCGACATGGCGAGATTTGTTATTTTAATATCAACCCAACCTATTTGACAACCCATGCGCTTATTAGATAGGTGACATCATAAAACATTTGTTACATAATCTCAAGGTAAAAAAATCATCAAATCTATACCTGAGAGTTAAAGCGGTTAAGTCCACTTTTAACAAAAATGAACTAATGCTCAAATAAGAATGCTCTAAAACCCAGTATTTAATTTTTAGTAAAATGTTTAGATTATAAATAAATAAGTCCTTTCGTTTTTAGTAGAAAACAGTCGTCCAAAATAGTAAGTCCAAAATTTTGACAAATTTGTTTTGAAAAATAATTGAAAAGTTATTGACATATTAAGTCAAAAATTTATTTCTGTCTTCTAATCATTTTACTCTGATAATTAGATCGTGTTATGCATCACTTGACTAAGCGACAAATGAATAATGTTGAGAAAAACGGGATTTTCGTTTTCATCTCTAAAAATATAAGACTTTTCAGAAGAGACAGGCTCAAACTATTGAAAATTGTTTGGTGCCTGTCCATTTTTATCACAGAACACTGATGACAGCTATCACAAGCACAGAGGGCATACAGGGTGGTNAAGTCCTTTCGTTTTTAGTAGAAAACAGTCGTCCAAAATAGTAAGTCCAAAATTTCGACAAATGTTGCTTTGAAAAATAATTGAAAAGTTATTGACATATGAAGTCAAAAATTTATTTCTGTCTTCTAATCATTTTACTCTGATAATTGAACCGTGTTATGCATCACTTGACTAAGCGACAAATGAATAATGTTGAGAAAAACGGGATTTTCGTTTACATCTCTCTAAAAATATAAGACTTCTCAGAATCGACAGGCTCAAACTATTGAAAATTGTTTGCAGCCTGTTAAACTAGAGACAAAATGTTGACGATTCGTGTAAACATTTTTGAAGAAAATAATCTGGTTTTTATTTTATATAGAATTTAAATCTAACCAATTTCGGCGCTTAGCCATCATCAGAGACTCCACAAATAGATTAATATCTCTCATCTTATCCATTTTACAAACAAGTTTCTTAATATTTCTTTTTGTTTTGTTAAAAAAGATCACGTATCAAAGTCGAAATCAGATTATTAGTTACTAATTTACAAAATTAAAGTTTAAAAAGTTGTNAATATAAGACTTCTCAGAATAGACAGGCTCAAACTATTGAAAATTGTTTGGTGCCTGTCCATTTTTATCACAGAACACTGATGACAGCTATCACAAGCACAGAGGGCATACAGGGTGTTTTTGTAAGTCGTGGCATAAATTTAATCACTAAAACTAGAGACAAAATGATGACGATTCGTGTAAAACATTTTTGAAGAAAACAATCTATAGTTTGATTTGTTCTTTTAAACTGGTTTCTATTTTATATAGAATTTAAGTCTAATCAGTTTTGGCCCTTGGCCATCTTCAGAGACTCTACAAATAGATTAACATCTCTCATCTTATCCATTTTACAAACAAGTTTCTTAATATTTCTTTTTGTTTTG
>NW_019281765.1:0-11776 GCF_000648695.1 Onthophagus taurus | reverse complement strand
CTAACCTAAATAATATCCGCAAATATTGTAGTGTGTGGATGTTCTAAACAGATCTTTTGTAGAAAATAAATTTTTTTAAGTATATGTACATTTAAATTTGAATAAAGTCTTTGTAAATATCGGAGATATTTGGCAACAATAAGGAAATTATTTTTATTTTGCGTATAATGTGGGGAAAATGATGAAATATTCAATTATATTTTTTATTCGTTTTCATAATTACCAACATGATTGGAATAAATAGTACAAGTGTGTTTCTGACTAAACCCGACGAGGTTAAAAATGTTTATCTACCAGTTCCTGTACATATACCCTGTCATATTAAAGACCCACCTCACCCTATTTATATACTGCAACGTGTTGAAGTACCAATACATGTGCCGTGTCCAAAACCTACCGCATATCCTGTATCAACACCATGTCCTGTACCATGCGTTTGTGCCTGCACTTGCCCTAGAAATAAGTGAAAAACTAATTCAAATTAAGGTTTTCGCAATCCTTTTGCGGAAATTATAAAGTACTTCCTGTTGTTGGTTTAGCATTAGTTATAAAATCAGAAGAATATAAGAAATTTCTAAGTTTCTGTTTACACAAACCCTTAAGTGGGATTCTCTCTTTACTCATTCAATGTAGATGTCCATACCATTATAATTGCTAAAATTATTTCTAATTTTATTGGAATGAATTGTTGTGTTAATATGTTGTAATACTAAAATTGAAAGTTTATAACAAATTAAAAAGAAATAAATATATTTGTAAAATGAGAATGTTTTAATTTCCTTATTTTTACCTAAGTTATTATGCCACGTCAAACTATACAGCAAGGATTTCTAACCGTTTAGAGTGTAAAGCCTTTGCCCACTCTCATTTTGTAATATTATTCAAAATTTACTTCCCAGAAGAATTACTTTATGGGGTTATTGGGAGGGGTTGAAACTAGGCTAACGGGGTTGGGAGGCTATGAGGGAGATGGGGGAGGGGAGATAGCAGAAGAGGAGATGGAAGCAGTGCTTAGGGGATTGAAGAAGGGAAAGGCGCCAGGTGAAGATGGGATCCATAATGAGGCATGGTTGGAAGCATCAAGGGTGGTGAGAGTGAAGTTTTTGGAGGGGATGAATAGCATATGGAGAGGGGGTGGGATTCCGGAGGGATGGAAAGTGGGGGTAATCTGCCCAGTATATAAAAAGGATAATAAGGGAAGTGTAGAGAGCTACAGGGGAATTAACTTTAATACTAGACTCGGCATACAAGGTATACACAAAGATACTGTTGGGAAGACTGGAGGAGGAGATGAAGTTGGGGGGAATGTTGCCGGATGGGCAGGCAGGCTTTTGGAAGGGAAGGGGAGCAATCGATAACGTGTACGTGTTGAAGCATCTGGCAGATAGAGTGCTGGATAAGAAGGGAGGGAAATTGTACGCCCTATTCATAGATTTGAAGGCGGCTTTTGATAAGGAGGATAGGGGGAAGTTGTGGGAGGAGGGGGATCACGGAACACCTAATAGAAAGAGTAAAGGAAATATACTTGGAGACTATGGCTAGGATAAAAGTGGGAGATAAGCTGAGCGACGGGTTTTGGACGACAAAGGGACTGAGGAAGGGATGTCCGCTGAGCCCAAGTCTGTTTGCATTGTATACGGCAAAAAAGGCGAATAAGGTGATGGGACAAGTATGGGGTTGGGGGAAGAGAGTCTTTGGAAGGAATGTGGCAGCGAGGAAGATTATGTTTGGAGGTCTGGTTAGCAGTGTGATGATGTATGGGGCAGAGGTATGGGGATGGAGGGAGCATGGAATGCTGGAGGACGTGCAAGCTAGATTTTGGAAATGGGTGCTTGGGGTGGCGAGAGAAACCCCGGGGTATATAGTGAGGGAAGAGGTAAAGGTGGATAAGGTCAGAGTGGAGGCGGGCAGGAGGGCAGTGAAATATGAAGAAGGGAGGCCAAACTTCGGGATCTTGGGAGAGTGTTGGAGGGAAAGGTCAGATATGGGAAAGGAGACAGAGACAACTATTATAGAAGAGCGGGCTACTCGGTAACTGAGATAAATAGTAGACAAAGGGTGGGTAGGGAGATGTGGAGGGAGTTGAGAGATAGGGACCGAGATGTGCAGAGACAGGAAAGAAGGACACAAATAAAAGAGGGAAGGTATAACGAAAGGTACAGGGACATAATTACGGAGGGGCTGCCTAGATACTTGTTATTGGAAGGAGATGAGGAGGGGAAGAAGCTGGTGGCTAGGTTTCGTTGTAGAAACGAGGAGAGAGCTAACAGATACTGGATGGCCGATGAGGAGAGGTGGTGTACGCTGTGCAGGGAGGAATGGGAAACATTGGAACATATGTTGAATGGGTGCAGTGAGTTGAGGGAGGAGGAGATGGATCAAGGGCAGATCTTGGGAGAGGGGGGAGAGGGGAAACGATGGATGAGAATGGTTGTGGGAGTGAGGAGACAAAGGAATGGTGGTGGCGCGAAAGAATAGGGTTTTTGTGTGGATAATGATGTGCAATGAAGTAAAAATTGTAAACAGTTTATTGTAAACAATAAAACTCTTATAAGTAATCTGTTTTCCATAACAAAACCCCCGCTTTACTACTCCCTTTAATAATCACACCTCTCTAAGCAATGGGTATTATCGAGTTATCGGTTTTGAATCATTTCAAAAAACTGCATTAAACTCAAACAATTTCGTACTGATTTCTGCAAATGTGGTATTTATCAATAATATCTTCATAGGTTTAGAGATGATCTTTACAGCAAATACAAAAAGTCTAAAACTGAACTAGCACTTAATGAATATAAATCTTTTAGAAAACATGTTGCACACGCAATAAAGACCGAGCAGAAGGTGTACCATGAATCATCTTTTAAAAATAAAAGTTCCAGGGATTTCTGGAAATGACTAAGGCATCTGAATGTTACTAAATCAAAAGAGCAGGTATAGGAAGATATTAATGATAATTTTTTACAAGCTGCTGAAAACTCAATGATCCCTGATACAGACTTAATTCAGCCTTAACCACCACGAAAAAGTGTACCTTTAATGAATTGTTTGCTTTTGTACCTGTCTCGGAGCATATTGTAGCGGGTCATTTGTTAAATATCAAATTTGGCAGTGTGGGATATGACGAACTCTCAGTTGTGATGGTTCATTACTGTTGTCCTTTCATCATTCCTTACGTCACACATATTATTAATATATGCTTATCGAAGTCAATCTTTCCAAAATGTTGGAAGAAATCTTTAGTAACACCTTTTCCAAAGATTAAAAATCCTATGACATTTTCGGACCTGCGACCAATTAGTATTATTATTATTTTACCTGATTTGTATAAAATATTAAAAAAAATTATAAATGATCAAATTCGGGAATTTCTCGATAAACTTAATATTCTGCCTAGGATACAGTCTGGATTTCGTGCTAACTACAGTTACGATACAGCATTAACGCATATAGTTGATGACAAAATTGTTTGCGGCAGATCAAAATAGGCTTACTGATTAGTTGTGCTAGACTACAGTAGGGCCTTTGATACTGTCAATCATAGGATGTTATCAGCTATCTTATCCTTCATTGGGTTCAATGATTCTGTTATGAGCATGATTGATAGTTATGTAGCAGACAGACAACAAGCGGTTAAATTGGGTGATCGGAGATCTGAACTGCGACGCTTGAAGTCAGGTTTTGTATCTACACTTCTAATCTTTCGACAGTTTTGAAATATTCAGTCACATTTTTATGCGGACGATTCCCAAATCTATCTATCGTTCTTGCCTATGGGCATGGCCACTGCTCAAGTTAAATTGAGTGAGGACATAAATAATCTGATAGATGTATCCACTAAACACTCGTTACGGGTAAATTCAAATAAGTCAGTGGTTATGCTCTTTGGCAGGCTCGGTGAATGTATTAGTGTTTAGGATTACAGCTCGACTCGAATCTTAGGTTCGAAAAGCACATCCTGGACAAAACAAAAATTTTATTTGCTGCTTTGAAGCTCATATATAGCATGTGGAATATTTTAAATCGCA
Source organism: Onthophagus taurus (assembly GCF_000648695.1). Taxonomy (NCBI): domain Eukaryota; kingdom Metazoa; phylum Arthropoda; class Insecta; order Coleoptera; family Scarabaeidae; genus Onthophagus; species Onthophagus taurus. The sequence goes on along the minus strand of NW_019281765.1, from coordinate 7,748 downwards.
GCACAAAGGTTGTGCTTTGCGATTCATTAGTGCTGAACCATTTTAGCTTTTGTGATGCAGTATATCATAGTTGTCTGAACTGAAAAACATCACAATGGATTCAGCGTGTTCAGAATTCATGTCCCCGAATGATTTTCGGGCTTCGACGAGGGTGCCATGTCTCACACAGGCTGATCGATCTTGGGTAGCTGAATATGTTTAACCGTCGCATATAGAGGAGCATGGTTTATAGTGGGACGTTTTTTTTTCTTTGTCTAATTAATAAAACATAAATGTTTCCTTTTACGTAATCAGAGGCTTTAAAATATCCTAAATATTATATTTGGTGAAATCAAAATCAAAGAATAATTTTCTTCTTGCCCTTTCTGTCCCACCATGATGATTGGGCTTCGGTATGTTGCATACAACGTCTTCTTTTTCCAGGACATCTTCATCTTTTTTGTCCGGAAAGAAAAACTTGTCATTCTCAAATCTTAAAAAATTAACATAAAAAATATTTCTCCTACGTAATGTCTAATACTTTTTTTAAGAACGTATTGAATTATCACAAAATCTGTAACTTGTAGATCTGTTTCTGTCATTTCTTCTTTATCAAGGGAACTGCTCTCACTAGATTTATTGTCACATACTACCTCTTCATCAGTCACACTGTCGCTTGACGATTCAAAAACTTTTCTTTTGACGCTTTGTACCTTTCTATTCTTTTTGTTTCGAGCTCTTTTAATTTCCTATAATTCTTCCTTTTTCAATTCTTTTTCTTTTTGTTCCTAAAGATTTGGTGTAGCAGTGAGAACCGTCGACCTCTTTTTCTTTCTTCCTCTGGTAGTTTTTTTTCTTTCCTGAGCTTTCATGTGTGGTCTAACCATCTGTGGAGAAATGAAAGAGTCCGAATGTGGTAACCAATATATTAAATAATTCATCACCGGATATTTTAGAATCCATATCAGTTCCACTGGTATAAGGTTGTGGATCTTGAACATATTCTTCTATTTCAAAATTGGATTCTTTAGGTTGTGTTTCTGATGCATCTGATACTTTCTCGTATTGTACAGGTCTGTCTATGACATAAGAACACAGGTATTCGGAATCGTCAAAAATAAATCTGTTCAATGGAGCTATTCCTGTCCATTAGAATCCCTTTATAATAGTAGATGACGTGAAAGCGGATGGAAACGACAATCCCACAATTTCGGCAATGTTATACATATTAAGCGGAGTTCCCGGGTGATTTAACATCGCATTAATCGGCAGCTTTATTGTAATAAGTTTTAAATGGACCATAGCAGCTTACGTGTAATGGCTGGAGTCTGTGGCTGCAGTGTGGAGGCAATGTCACCAGTTCCATGACATTTTCTTTACAAATTTTTAATACATTGTAGTCTATATGGCTTTCATGATTTTTTTTTCATGATTTCATTTTCATGAGATTTGATTAATTGTGAAATTATGTTTCGACATTACCTTTTCAAGGTTGTCAAAAAATGTTGATACATTGTGCCTATTGAATCTAGTAGCTAGTTGGTTCTGGAGACCTTGAACTCAAATGAGCCTGCCTCTTCCGAAATAATCTAATCCTGCAGATTTTTTTTGTATTCCAAGATGCAGGGATGGACTTATTGTTGGCAGTGGCAAATCGAAATGCTAGTTCGCAAGTGTGTTTGATAGTCCAACCGTAACACATGTGCGCAGCTTTCACTATGTAATTAGATAATGCTTTCTCTGATGAAGACATCAGTAAAAATTTGAGAAAATCCATGTTTTTTCTCAAAACAAAAAGAATTTTTCATCGTCAAGTATTTGTTTATACTTGGACCACATTCGGTGCAAGGCAGATTTACTGAGTGAATATTGTTCAGCTGAAAATCCCACCGCTAGCAATAATTTCCACTGCTGTTTTGAAAACAATGTGATCAGATACAGGGTGGGACACGTAGAATGCGATGATTTGGTTTTGCTTTTTATACAATTGTAATTTAAAAATCTTTTCTTTCGTTTTATTTTTTATTTGTGCACTATTATTATTAGTTTTATTTGTATCTCGTTTAGTTTTGTTTTGTATTTATTATTATTTTTTTGTTTTTTTTTTATTAAATTTTGTTTATTTTTATGGCAGGGTTGAGTGGAAGAGAAGACGATTGTCTTAACTTCACCTTTGCCAACCAGTTAAATTTATATTGTTATTTTGTGAAATTCCATTCTGATAAAGTCTATTATTATTATTACTATTAATATTAGTAAATTAAGTCAAGCTCGCTTGTGGCTGAGGCGCTTCAATATAAGCTACTCAACATTGCATGGATGTGATATCAATTCACCTCGCTATTCAACCTCAGCTTAATTAGATGGACAACCTCGATTTCCAGTTAAAAAGAAGTTGATTAAGGCCGAGGTATTCTAACATTAACTGCTCATATTACATGCATGTGAAATTCTACAAGTTATGGACCAGTGAAGATTACAGAAAAATAGAGATCTTAATAAATATAAAGCTATTATAGATGGCTACAAGAACGCTGCGAGGAGATTGAAGACCTGCAAAATACAACATCAAAATCGTGCAGAGATCATAACATATGTAGGAGTGGACGCGATTTGACGATGTGTATTGGAGTCAAACCACGGAAATTTGAGTGGATAGTGACACATCAGAATAGATAGCGATCTTGAAGTTTCTGTATTATCGCCATTGCTATTCAATATATACAGTGTGTTAATTAATTATCGTACCCGACGTCATCATTGCAAGTATACAGTGCAATACGCATCATATGCAAATCGCGTATTGCAATACCAATACTGTGATATTGGTTGCATACTTGCAATGATGACGTTGAGTACGATAATTAATTAACACACTGTACTTGGAAACAATTTGATACCGTCATAAATGATTCAGAAGTGGGAATTAAGATAAACGGCGTCACCGTGAAAAATCTCCGTTACGCAGACAACACGATAGTTTTTGCTAAGAGTATGAGCGACTCGCAGAAACTGAGCTAACTGTAAGACATCTATAAGCACCTCGAAGACAAAACTAATGATCTTCTCAAAGACGCCTCTCCTTATAAACGACATCCCTATAGATCAAGTACCCTCATATAAATATCTGGGTGTTAAATGAACTGCGATCCCAAGAACGAAGTAGCAACTAGAATAGAATATGCAAGAAATGCAAAAAAGTCTTTACTTGTAAATATTTAAACTATCCGGTATTCTCATACTGGTCAGAAAGCTGAACACTGATCCCCTTGCTAAATAACAAGATAAATGCTTTCAAAATGTTCCTGCATTACCAAATTTCAAAAATTGCATGGACAGAGTTAACCTACGTGGAAGTGCTGTGTAAAAATATGGAGCTCTTAAATACCGTCAAAGAAAGGAAGCTGAACTACATGGGATACAACACGAGCGATAACACCTTAGATTGATTACAGAAGGCAAAATTGCAGGGAAAAGATTTGTAGGGATTGGTCTGGAGCAATTGGATCGCCAAATTTTGTTACGAGACGAGGCAATATGAAGAAGAAGAATACTTCATGAATGTGATATCAATAGTAAAGAGTTAGCCCCAATCGACGACCGACGGCTGGATTAGATGGAGTCAAATAAGCTCAGATCCAAACNTCATAAACCTTTGCATTATTCCATGTACAGTTTTACTTCTACAGTTTATCCTGGTTATATCATTGTTTTCCCTTTCCTTCTATGCACAACCTACAAATCACTCATTAACAAACTTATCTGCAACTATAGATTTAGGATGACAACTTTCTCCTTTCCAACACCAAATCTTAATCAAAGTGTGACTTAGCCTTTCAATCATTCTCATATAATTTCATATTGTTTTCTAAAACGTTCTTATAACGTCACATTTTCTCCAATTCTATGGAAATTTTCAGCACACATCATCACCTTCGAGTTTTGCTGATTTAATTTTAACACATAGATGCTTTGAATCGTCCGCCGGTTCTGAATCGAACTTTCATTGTAAACATTGTACTAATATATATATTAATGCAGTTTCAAATATATATTTAAATTTGAATAAAGTCTTTGTAAAAATCGGAGATATTTGGCAACAATACGGAAATTATTTTTATTTTGCGTACAATGTGGGAAAAAGCGTGGGTGTTGAATGTTTTAAAAAGGATGATCAGAACGTCACTGATCTTAGACTATACGAAATCGCGTTGTGGTTGTTAATATTTCAAAAAGGTAAGATTTTCAATAAATAGGATTTTGATTTTAAGTTAATAAAACGTTTTTGTTATCCAGATGAAATATTCAATTATATTTTTATTCGTTTTCATAATTATATACAATATGATTGAAATAAATAGTACAACTGTGTTTCCGACTAAACCCGACGAGGATAAGACTAAAAATATTCCTGTACCGTATTCTGCACGTCCACGATGTCCTATTTTTGAGCCACAGCCTATTCCTGTTCGTGTTGAAGTACCTGTACCTATACCGTGTCCACAACCTACACCGTGTCCTCTGTCAACACCTTGTCCTGTACCTGCACCATGCGTTTGTGCCTGCACTTGCCCTAAAAGTGAGTGAAAATCCAATACGTGTTAAGATTTTCGCAACCCAAGAATATGAAGAATTTCTAAAGTTTCTGCTTATACAAACTTTATAATTCAACAAATTTTAAATACTTAACAAAGTAAAATTATTATTATGTTATTGGAATGAATTTTAGTGTTAATATGTTGTAATACTAAAATTAAAAGTAAGAACAAATTAAAAATAAATAAATATATCTGTGTAATGAGAATATTTTAATTTTATTTTTCTATTTTTACCTAAGTTGCTGTTCAAAGTCAGTCTGTACAGTAAGGATTTCTAACCGTTTAGGGTGTAGTTTCCTTCATCGACTCCTCTTGTTACTTTTTTGACACCACTTTTTACTATGTGTTTCACACACATACATTTACATTACTTTTAAGCGTCACCTAGACTTAGTACGTATCCGTTTATGCGCGCAAGTTTCCTCGACCCATTTGTTCTCTATCCCAGAGAATCCATCCCGCCTTGCAGAAGTCGAAAACGAAAGATATACAAGTCTTAAATAATAATTTACAAATATAGGCATCTTTTTTGCTGAGAAGTATTTATGAGACAGTTTTCATTTTCTGCTCTACAATCCAATATTAAAAAGTATTATCCTTCCACACTATTCAAAGATTACTTCCCATCTTACTTAGCTTGTTCCTTACAACTATCCCATGAAAATCATTTTATCAATAAGGTATAAGGGACTCTGCTATCTTCCGTCTCCCGTATTGGCTTCCTCTTCGGCTTTCTTTGTAATAGAGTATTTTTATTGTTTTGTATTATTACGTTTGTAAGCAACAATAATCTCCTTCGATCCTCTTCTTATTCCCAAGTCCGTAGTGAATCAAACATTGCTCAATCTAACATAAGGCATCCTCGGGACCAACTCCCTTTCCTCCGACTCTCTCTATCCAAACTGCTTTTCATATAACTTGATCATATAACATCAAACTCATCGTTGGCAAAAAAAATAAATATCATATAAAATAAAAGGATCTTTAACATTATTTTCAACTAATTCTTTCTAACTTACCATGCCAGGCTATCTCACCTTAGCCTTCTTCTACACTCTTCCACTCTTCTTTTATCAAAAATCTCGCTGATCTTCCTCCTTCCCATACATCAACATCGCCTTTGGTATCGCTAATAATCATATTCTAATATCATCTCCTATATTCTTCTACATTATTACATCAATTAATAGTATCACAAATCTCTCACGATTGTCCTGATTTTCAACAATATCTTCCCTTACCTCCTTCGATGGTGTCTGCGACTTCTCTCAATGTCGTCCTTGGCATCTCTCAAAACTATTCTGATCTCCCTCAAATTCTCTCATATAAGCATTAATATAAGCCATAACATCACTACGGTATCTCTAAGCATTATACCTGACATCCCTTCATCTCTCATCATAGATCTTTATCAGCGTTATTATGGCATCCTTAGTGAACGTTATCTTCACCTCCCTCAAGATCTTTTTCATCATTTATCATTATAGTCTTTGGTACTCTTAAACATCATTTTTAATATCTCTCATATTATCCCTCATTTCTGCAAGCATGCTCCTTGGTATCCTCTTACATCCCTTAATGTGGTACATAATGTTTGTCCTGACATAAGAAATGACGAATACGTAGCTATATCTTGAGTTACTCCTTGGAACAACAAACCCTAGTCGCTCAAGAATGAAAGGGCAATCGATGTAATATTCGATAAGCTTTTGTAGAAACTCACTTTCATAAAACACGTTTCTTCTGTTCGTCAAGGAAACCATATTGTGTCGCGCAAGGAAATCATTTTGTGGTATACCTCGCTCATTATTGATATGTGTCTCAAAATGAAGGCTTGCATCAAACAGGACCCCCAAGTCCCTGTACTCCCAAACACGACTTAAAGTACTGGCAGCAATATTGTAAGGATATATGCATGGTGACGAGCATAGACTATAAGTAAGTACACAACATTTATCTATGTTAAAGTTAAGTTTGTAGGTCTTGCACCATTGCACTATTGTGTTTAAGTTGTAGCTTATCTGCATCTGCCACCGATGAGACTTCGGCAAAGATCTTGATATCATCAGCATACCCCAAAATCCGACAATCAATTTTTAGAAGTAAGTCATTTATGAAAAAAACAAATAATAGAGGGCCCAAATTTGATCCCTGTTTAACTCCTGAGGTAAGAGTGAACTCATTAGAAAAATATCCATTGTAAGCAACATAACATTTTCTATATTGCAAATAAGAGGCCAGAAGTTGAATTGCTGAAGGGACAAATCCGAAAGAGCTCAATTTATGCAAGAAAATTCTATGGTCAATCTGATCAAAGGCTTTGGATAGATCAGTGTATACAACATCTAATTATCTAAATTATCAGAAGATGGGAACCGCTGTTGATTAGTAGGTGTAGAGTAGTAAACTTCCACTTCAAGACTGGGATGATAAGAATCTGCTGGTACAACTGGATTATCAGATCTTATTATGTGAAAATTCAGGTCAGGATTAGAGATCAACAAATCCAACATTCTGCCATCTTCATTCTTAACGTTATTCTACTGTTTGGCATTAAGAACACTTAAAAAATCAATAAAAGCCCTGGTTTTAATTGAATATTGACTAGTAGGTAAGATTAAATCGGGAAGATTGAAATCTCCAACCAGTACAAATAAATGGTTAATTATAATAGCCTCAAGAGCAGTAATAAATGTCTCCATATCATCAGAAGATATATCGGGAGGAATGTAGACTAGTATAATTAAAATAAGACACTTACAGATTACTAAATCTATCATGGGTACTGTTACACGAAGATGACTAGTATGGTATGGTATATTTTAGTGCAAGCAAAACCCCACCCCATCCCTATCCTTACGAACAACATTATAATAATTAGTAAAAAGTTCGTTGTCATAAATTGATTGATTCAACCATGACTCCGCAATCAATACCATATTAGCAGAAGCATTAATAACGTTGTTGTAGAAAATGTGGGTTTTTGAATTCAAACCTCTAACGTTTTGGTAATAAAAAGAGAAGGAACTATTTTGCCTGTTGGGTGTTATCAGTTTTCCGAATTGGCTTGAATAATAACATCGTTTATGGCCTCCTTTCCATTCTTTTGCTTAATATTTCTCAACATAATCCCTAACATCTATTAATATTGTAACTCAAATCCTCAAATTC
>NW_019281764.1:0-11927 GCF_000648695.1 Onthophagus taurus | reverse complement strand
ACAATTCAGTTCAAACTGTTTTTCCTCGAAATTTTTTATATTAAATCTATATGTTTATATAGGTTGTCATAGAATATGAAGTTTTCTCTTTCGTTTAACATAAAAATCATTTCTTTACTCCTAAAAATAACGATTTTTTTTAGTTTTGATCTTTTCGACAAGTTGCAAAATCAATTTTCACTAACATTACTTCAAATTGTTTTGCTTCCGAATTTTATGCATAAAATGCTTATATTTGTATATGATACCATAATCTATGATCTTTTATGTTTCATTTGACATACAAATCACTTCTCTACTCCTAAAAATACGGATTAGACGATTTTTTTAAATTTGTCCTTTTTGTTAAGTTACAAAATCAACTTAACCTAACAATTCAGTTCAAACTGTTTTTCCTCGAAATTTTTTATATTAAATCTATATGTTTATATAGGTTGTCATAGAATATGAAGTTTTCTCTTTCGTTTAACATAAAAATCATTTCTTTACTCCTAAAAATAACGATTTTTTTTAGTTTTGATCTTTTCGACAAGTTACAAAATCAACTTTCACTAACAATTACTTCAAAGTGTTTTGCTTTCAAATTTTATGCATAAAATACTTATATTTGTATATGATACCATAAACTATGATCTTTTATGTTTCATTTGACATACAAATCACTTCTCTACTCCTAAAAATACGGATTAGACGATTTTTTTAAATTTGTCCTTTTTGTTAAGTTACAAAATCAACTTAACCTAACAATTCAGTTCAAACTGTTTTTCCTCGAAATTTTTTATATTAAATCTATATGTTTATATAGGTTGTCATAGAATATGAAGTTTTCTCTTTCGTTTAACATAAAAATCATTTCTTTACTCCTAAAAATAACGATTTTTTTTAGTTTTGATCTTTTCGACAAGTTACAAAATCAACTTTCACTAACAATTACTTCAAAGTGTTTTGCTTTCAAATTTTATGCATAAAATACTTATATTTGTATATGATACCATAAACTATGATCTTTTATGTTTCATTTGACATACAAATCACTTCTCTACTCCTAATAATACGGATTAGACGATTTTTTTAAGTTTGTCTTTTTTGTTAAGTTACAAAATCAACTTAACCTAACAATGTATTATGAACACCGGGAGCTTTTTCAGAGTTGCACATCTAAATGTACGATCACTTGTACCGAAGTTGCTTTTGATTAAGGCACTACTAGTGCACAATAACATAGATGTATTAGCTTTGTCTGAGACGTGGTGGGATGAGGATAAATTTGAAATTGTGAAGAATTTTGATTTTGGTAATTTCAGCTTTGTGCATAGAGGTCGTAGGTCTAGGGGTGGCGGTGTCGCTTTTCTTTATCGCAGTGATCTGCGATGCTTGGTCATTGAAAGTTCTATTAAATTTGAACAGCTCTGCTTGAGAGTGTCTACTGGGTCGCCCCCTTCTGAGCATTATAAAAATTTCTTGGAGGAATTGGAAAATTCTTTGTCAGGCATGTTGATGTCGACAGACAGAATATTGTGCTGTGGAGATTTTAATATTGATCTGCTAAGTTCTCAGAGTAAAGATACAGATTATATCTTGTCTTTTTTTGACTCTTTGGGTGGCTTTCAGCTGATTAATGCTCCTACCAGAGTCATAATGAATACGTCGACACTTTTAGATCTTATTTTTACGTTTGACGTGTCTATGATAGATTGCAGTGGTGTGTTGCCTTGTGGTTTTTCTGATCACGATTTAGTGTACTGTGACTGTAAGCTGAGCAACCCAATGATACAGCCTGCATATAAACTGATCAGTATATCATATCATATAACTGATCACTAAAGTATATTGATCAATTATCGTTCAAATCTGACTTAAGTAATATAGCCTTCAACAAAATATTTTATATGCAGGATATAAATGACAAAGTTTGCTTTTTTACTCAACAAATAATTAATATTTTTGACATTCATGCTCCTTTACGTTTATGCAAGTTCACAAAGCCTAGTGCTCCTTGGCTAACATTAAGTTTATGATGCGCCTAAGAGACAGAGCAAAGTCAAAATTCAGAAGGACAGGCAATGTCTCACATTGGAACTATTACAAGGACTTGCGAAACTTTACTACTAATGCTATTAATAATGAAAAGAGAGCTTATTTCAAATACATTTTAACCAAACGCGACTCTAAGCAGAGATGGGGTGGTTTGAAACATTTGCAAATTAATTCTATGACTCTTAATAACAGTCAATTATCCACACAGTTGCAGAATCCTTGACGACATTACGTTGGGCGAGACTGATGATTGCTATAAAAAGTTTGCAGCTTTCACTTCCAATGTATTTTCATTTCGTACGGTTACCACGTCTGAGGTTATGGAAGTTATTTCAGTGATAAGAAATCTTCAATGGGGAGTAACTTGGTTAGTATTAGTATGCTTCGGGTGTGTTGCCCTGTTATTTTGCCGTATTTGACACACATTTTAAATTCTTGTTTGGTTGAAATTATTTTTCTTGATCAATGGAAACGGGCTGTTGTGGTTCCATTACCAAAGAAAAAGAATCCAGTTGATTATGGGGACTTGCGTCCGATCAGTATTTTGCCAACTATGTCTAAAATCTGGGAAAAGGTAATGAAAAATCAATTAATCCCTTATATTGAATAGAACAACTTGTTACCAGTTCAGCAATCTGGTATTCGTGCTGATCATAGTTGCACTACAGCAAAGCTAAGACTCACTGATGATGTTTTGGCTGCAGCTGACAAAGGTATGCTTACAGCGGTGGTACTTCTGGATTTTTCTAAGGCATTTGACACACATTTGTATAATGGGGTTGTTGGGACTAGGTCGTGGCACTAATACAAAACTACTTAACAGGTAGATCACAAAAGGTAAGAGTTGGTGATCGGGAATCGCAAGAAGTTATTGCTGGTTCAGGTGTTCCGCAGGGTTCTCTTTGCACTCTACACTTCTAGTTTCGCTGCCAACTTGTCCTCTTCTAATATTAATATGTATGCTGATGATATTCAAATATACCAATCATTTCATCGTGGCGAGAGTCATGATGTGGAGACAAATTTAAATAAAGATTTACAAATTATCCATAAGATTGCTAATTTTCATCAATTGAAGGTTAACCCTGTCAAATCTATGCAATGGATATGCTTTGGAAGTTCTGTAGAGAGTGTTCATATTGATCTAAATTTGGGAAATATACCTTTGCAGCGTGTGGATAATGTGAAGTGCTTGGGTCTAACACTTTATAATAGCTTTAGATATCGTGTTCACATTAATGATTATATAAAGAAAGCTTATTTCTATCTTAGGCAATTATATCCTTATAGAGCTTATTTGTCATATAATATCAAAAAACGATTATGTGATGCTTACGTCTTGTCACAATTTAATTATATGGCACCCATTTACCACGCAGCGATCGACATAGATACGGCTTATCGTATTCAGAAAGTACGAAATTGCTGCCTTCGTTACATCTTTGGTATCAGGAAGTATGACCGAGTATCGCACAGGCTGAAGGATGTGAACTGGTTAAAAATGAGTTCTAGACGTGAACTACTTATTTTGTTATTGTTTCACAAAATAATCACGACACGGATTCCATGATACCTCTATGACAAAATTACATTTAAGTCAAATGACGGAAGATATCCAACCAAGTTTTGTCGTATAATCATACCACCTAAATATAGAACATCATTGTTCCAGCGGTCTTTCACATACCATGTCTATAAATCTTACGGAAGCTTACCTATCTCGATCTGACAATTACGTATGTCTAGTTTTAAAAGATGGGTATTTGAAAATAATGTGACTTAATATTATAACAACTAATGTACAGTAAAACAAAACAGTATTGAGTCCGGACTTAAAACCTAAATATTGGATATCTTTTAGAGCCAAAGAGTATTAAAAACCATTAATACTATTTGGTTCTGTTTAATAGAGGACTTAATATCAATAATCTGCACCTATCTAGCTAACGGGAAGAAACTTGACTTAATACGCGTCTCCATTGGAAAAAGCGGGAAAAAATACTTAAAGGTCAATCAAAACCTCAAAAATTGAAACAAATTGACTTAATACTGTTTGGCTCTAAGGCTGATATAAGTTACCATAAAATGTGATGAGCAAATGCTGTGATTCTAAATGCAGACAATAAGCAGGCATAATAATAAATTCAAAGACAAAGTACACTAATTGTAAGAAGAAAAAACAAGAATTAAAAGTAACACCAGATCAGTTTGTTTCCTTTTTGGCTTCCGTAGAATATGATCAAATAAACATGACTGACGAAAGAAATGTTTTGTATAGCAAACAGTAGTTCATACTTTTTCAGACCTACTGACAAAAACGAGGTTACCGCTGTTTATGAGGTTTTTGTGAAACATAATAAGATGAAAAAATCAACAAACAATGCAAAAACTAACACGATAAAAGTGTACATACAATGCACTTGCGTTAAAGAAATCAAGTAGGAGTTGCAAAAGGATCCATACAATGAGACTGATTCATTGCTAGCAAAGTTCGTACAGGCCAAAGAAACTTTTTAGTGGAGATATAAGCTCCATATTAAAAGAAGTGAGCGAAAACCCTAGAGTTAGCACACCAAAATTAGCTGACCACATCTTGAGTGTACCTATAAGTCTGTACATCCAAGAACCGTACAAAGAGTTCTACGGGATAATGGATTTTTCAGCAGAAAACCGCTGATTTCAGAAAAGAATCGTCGTCTTTGACTAGAATTTGCTCAATCTTATGTCGACAAGGGAATGGATTTCTGGTCCAAGGTTTTGTTTACTGACGAGTCGAAGTACAACCTTTTTGGAATTGATTTGGAGGAAACAAAACACGGCAAAACAAAATATAATTGAATGGTGTATGTAGACTTTTGTCCGCCGCTGTATATGGAATTTCGACGGCTTTTCTAAAAGTCATACCTGCGATGGCAGAATGTATAACATATTTAAAAAATGCATGTTTGAAACATGGTGTTTTTTCTGACGAGTTAAAAGTTGCTAAAATATGTCCTATCTACAAAAAGGGACATTTGGAGAATCCAGCAATCTATAGACCAATAGCGATTCTGCCTGCAATTTCAAAATTTTCATCCTAGATATAAAAGGGCGATCTATTACTAGTGAAGACCATAGAATCTATTATCAAGGCAATCGATAACTTCATATTTATCTAATGGGACACAAACGATAATAATAGATAGAACTCTGTCTAAAATGTATGATATTAATGTAGGAGTGCCATAAGAGTCCATCCTAGGTACTGTTTTGTTCGTAATCTATGTTAATGAAATTCCTTATTCTGTGCCTAATGACAGTGTGTGATTGTACGCGGATGACATCACTTTTATATCAATTCATCATTGGATGGTCTGCGAAATAAAACCCATCAAACATTAGTAGCTGCAAAGGAATGGTTTTGAGCAAAAGGGCTAAAACTAAACGAAGAAAAGACATTCTCAAAACAATGTCGGGACAGAGCAGAAAGAGTTTTCCTTTTTCAAAAAGGGCACTGAGGGTGCTATGCAATCTTAAATCCAATCAAAGTTGCAAACAATATTTTAAAGAGCAACGTATACTTACCCTATATTCAGTATATTATATATATATATTATGTTATGGTAAATATGATTAATCTGTAATTATGCATAATCACCACTAAATTTAGTAAATATAATAAATTTTTGATAATTTACCAAATTAACCGGTTTGTTTGCATAATTTCCAACTCGTAATGGTAAATTGGATAAAAGTCCCTAACTTTACGAAAATCCGTTCAGTTTGTGCAACTGCTTGGCTTCTATCAACACGTGACAACCACGTGATTTCAGTAGTAGGTCTCATTTCGTTGCATCTAGACGTTTTTTCGCTACCCTCTCGTATTTTATAAAATATTCAATAATGGCTGGTATGCTTGAGCGTTTTAATTCCAAATTAATTAATATTATGGATACTAAGAAAGCAAACAGTGGTTTTCTGACGAAAGAAAGATATCTTGCTTTGTTAAAAAAAGTGAATAATAGTAAAAACAAAAGTACTGGGAAAAACTGGAAGATTATCAAAGACTAAACGATACGATGTAATGAAAGTAGGCACTACTAAAGGTAGTAACTAAAGGTAGCTCCAATGTTAGATTTTACGTGTACTTTGAAGAAGTTTGTATCATAATTTAAGAGGTACAGTTATTAATAGGCCGTGGTGGTAGAAACAGGATGTTAAAAGAACTTCAAAAAAAAGTACAAAAACATTATTACATGATTTACTTAAAATTGTGTGAAAGTTGGCAAAAAAAAACCAAGGTACCTAAGAAACGACTTGTTGTTAGGCCAATGGTCTTTCAAGAGATGAACTCAAGATGCCAGGTGGACCTAATATAACTTTAAGTTTATATTAGTCTATCAAGACCACTTGACGAAGTTCGTACAGTTGCATGCCAAAAAAAGTAAACGTACAGAGGAGGTTGCATATCACGTAATTGATATTTTTACTATATTTGGAACTCCCAGTGTACTGCAAAGTGACAACGATCGTGAGTTTAGTAAGAAAATCGTAGAAGAAGCTTGTGCAATGTGGCCGCATCTGAAAATTGTGCACGCAAAACCTAGGCAAAGCCAGACTCAAGGTTCGGTTAAACGTGCAAACCAGGATATTGAAAATATGCAAAGTTCTTGTTTGGAAAGCAATCACACCACTAAATGATCCGAAGAGTTACGTTTTGTGCAACTTATGAAAACTAGAGCATTTCATGAAGGCATCAAGTGTTCTTCTTATGAAGCAATGTTTGGGACGCCTGCAAAATTTGTCTTCTTTCCCGAATGAGTCTATCGAACATCTTAGAACTGAAGAAGAACTTGAGGCATTAATCGAGACAGTTAATAAGGCTTCCGAAAGCACCAATAGCGAAATAGAAAATGTTTCTAATATGGACAATAACGATCTATCTCAATCTGAAGTTAATTTTAAGACTCAGAAAGAATATGGCCCTAATCCANACCGTTCATCGGATCTTTTTCTTGGGTTTCTGCGCGAATCGTTTCCACCTCAGTCCCCAATTCTTCGTCTTTCCGGCCCCCGTTCTTGTCGAATTAACACAACAAGTTACCGCTGCCTCTGGATTAAGCAAAGTTCATAAACTCTCTCGAGACTGATAGAACAGAATGTAACCGGTTTCCGATGATTTTTGCGTGTCGGACGTCAAACCATAAAAATCTTCTATTGTTGATGCATCAATTTTCTATTTTTATTTTATTATCATTAAGTTCATTTAATTAATATATTTTGGATACTTACATCTACTTGATCATCATCAAAAAGAAGCCAAAACCCGTGACTCTTTACTATACTGATATAATGCCCTCTATTTGGACCGCTTCCACAGTGAATAACCACAGCTATTAGGTCGTACAGTCTGTCTGGATTTACAGCATCATCGGACTAAGGGAATTTCGTTTAAGATTTATTTAACAGAGTCGATTTATCCGATTTACTCACCGTATTAAAAAGTCGTAACTCTAACGGAAATACAACTCTATGCGAAACTTTGATGTGCCTGTTGTACTGTTCCATATATTTGAAGCGTTTTAGGTGTAGGGCTAGGATCATGGGCAGTTTCTTCACCCGGACCCTTTTTTGGGCCTCCTGGTAACTACTGCAGTTATCACACTTAAACTTGTTATCACTACACAATGTCTCCGTATTACTGAAACACTTTAAACAGTGCGAGATACTAGTGTTTTGTTCAATGTCTACTTGAAGGTCGAAGAAATCTTCATCTTTGCTGCTTACCGTCTCGCAGTTTAAACACCGAGTTTCGCTCGTCATTATACCCTATTTAAAACACCGCCAAGATTATTTTTATAAAGATAATATTAAAAATGTTTACCTGAAATATTTCGTGAACCCAAGTAGGTTCGGGCGGATTATGAATAATACCATTCTCCCCCGAAGCTTTCGTTTTAATATTATTCGCGTTCGCGTTCGTAGTGACCACCGTAGTCGCATTCGTTGAGGTGGAATTCTGTTGTCGTTCGGCGAGGATAATTTCGCTGATCCGATTAATGAGGAAATTGAGGAACTCGTGCGCGTCCTGCTGCATGTAATTGTCAAACTCCTCCTTTTCTTTTCGTAATCGCGCGATAAACTTTTTCGGTGCTATCGAACCGACCTTTTTCTTTTGCGTCGCGATGCTGTGAAAGAGATCGGCCAGACACGTGAGCAGAGTCTCTTTCGTTCGTTTATTTTTCGCTTTGTACTCCAGCACTTTCTCTCTGAACGGCTTACAAAAGTATAATGCTTGAAGAACTGAGTTACTATAACACGTATTGCCAAACTGAAAAAAAGAAACATACAATATTTTTAATAGCTGTTATAGATAAACAGAGATGATTTGTCTAAAAAGTTATTTGATTAAAGATATAAAAAGATCTTGTGCGATCTTTATAAGTCGTTAGTCTGATGGGCAGTAACTCTCAACCAAGTAAATTTGATGCATGTTTAGACAATTTTCTCTCGGCCAATCGTCTTGCGTCATTACTGAACTAGGTCTGTTAGATCACAAGGCTTATCTCCTTTTTTGTTCTATAGTGGGCTGGGTGCACCCAATAAAAAGATTAAAGTAGCATATAAATCATTCACTCGGAATGGGTTAATAACGTTTCATGATTGTAATGAGTTGGACATGGAAGATAAGTTTCGTCGTTTTATCGATGTGTCAACAAATGCCGTCAATATTAACTTCTGTGAAAAGTTTACTGGTTTAATTATGAGATAAAAATGGCAAGGGACAAACTACACTTGTTTTCTAACATCCAGACTTAATGCCACGTAAAAGACGGGAGCAACTGAAAAAATGTTTGCACTTTGCAGAGGAATTTGCTAAAATTTCGAAGGGGTATAACGAGAGAAATCTATAGAAGAGTGTACAGAAAAGCCTTAAAACCTCTACCAAATGTCCGTGCGTTTTTGCGTTATAATAATAAATGCCTTTATTAGAAAATAAGCTTAATTGTACAAAAAAAACATACAAAAGAAAATAGGCGAGTTCCAGCTTGTACTAGTTAGTACAGCTGCTCTAACTAACCTAAGAAACAAAAAAAGAAAAACATGACTCGGCCAAAAATTAAAAAGCAACAGCTAGATACAACAACAAGATTGCAAAACATGTCAGATCAGCGTTTGCCCCCATGTAGACATTGTTCAAGAAAACAAGAATTTTTCGGTGTAAATTTAAACCTTCCTAGTGAGAACCCTTTGCAATTATCGTCCACCTCATTATATTTCGAAGTTATTTGAAATATGTATGACCGGTCTTCCGCGAAATCACGTATTTATTCGGTGAACATCATTTCGGAAAGTTATCAGTTGGTAGAGATACTGTGGTTCCTTATAGTTTATAATTTTATGGTATACGATAGTTAGCCATTACGCCTCCTTCAATTTATAAGATATTCTGTTATATTTTCTAATTCCATATATGTATATACCGAAGACACGAGTTTTGTACTCGTTGAATACTGTTGAGTACTCGGCTGAGGCTTCGCACATCTTTTTCAGATGAATACCAAGGTAGTGTCGATGAGGAAACAACATCCTCAGATGATAATAAGCCCTGGATATATAGTTGGAGACATGCTTCTTATAGCGAAAACTGTTATCCATAATCATACCCAAATTCTTTACCTCACTAACTAAAGGAATGTTACAACCATCAATTTGCAAATCAATACTTTCCCGAAAACCATTACATATAGCAGAATTTCCAAAAAGTATAGCATTGGATTTACTCGGATTAAGATGTAGACCGTATTTCCGAGCCACTTTATGAATGTAATCAAGGTCTTTTTGCATATTCGTAATACCCAACGCGTGGATCAAAGGAAACATACATCTGCAAATCATCCGCATACATATGGTACTCACAATGATTTAACCCCCTAACGATTTGAGATGTATATAAAGAAAATAGAATAGGCCCTAAAATAGTACCTTGTAGTACACCCTTGCTCAAACAGCGAAATTCAGACAAAGCATCACCGATTCTAACCGACTGATGCCTATTACTTAAATAATTTTCAATTAAGTTTAAAGCGGATTCACTGAAGCCAATATACTTTAACAATTCCACAAGCAAGTCATGACAAACACTATCAAAAGCTCTACTAAAATCCAACAAGACTACCAACGTACATAATCCTTTATCTCGAGCCTGTAAAATATCATTAGTTACCTTGAGAAGAGCAGTACCGCAGCTATGGTTTCTACGAAAACCAGATTGATGCTTCGGTAAAATATTATTAATTTGAACAAATTGATGCAACTGATTAAACATAATTCTTTCCAGAACTTTAGATAAAATTGGCAATATGCTAATCGGCCGCAGATCTTTAGGCTCAGATGGGTCACGTTTTTTCGGGATAGGAACCACAATTGACAACTTCCAACAGTCAGGTACATCCGAAGTTTCAATGCAAACATTGAGTAAATGTGTCAAGTAGGGTAATATAAATGGAAGACACATATTCAACATACTCATACTGATATTATCAGCACCGGCAGCTCTAGAAGAAATTGAGGAAATAGCTTTTATTACATCAGCTTCGGATACAAAGACAAACTTAAAATTAGTTTGAATCAAATTTAAAGGCGGTAAGTCATTAAAACTGAAACGCGTTGCAAGGTTCAAAGAAGGGACTGAATCAATAAAGAAATCGTTAACCTCATCTGGTCGATTCAAGTGAGCAGGGATTTGCTGTGAACATTTCGTACCACAAATACCCAAATGATTCAATTGTTTCCACAGTTCAGCACCCCGAGACGTCTGATATAAAAATTCCAGATATGATTTTCTTTCTCTTCTAATGCAGGTTGTAGTAAAATTCCTCAGCTCCTTATAAGCAACCCAATCAGCACCTGAACGAGTACGCTTGTATTTATTCTTTGCCCTATCACGTTCGTCCATAAGCAATTTAATATTTGGTGTTAACCAAGGTACGACCTTTTTGGTAAACCTNAAGCCTGTGACGCGGTATATATTCACACGAGATGCCTTATTTAAAGAAAAATGCTGCTGCAAATCTGAGGACACAGATTTGCGCTTTGTATAATGCCAATGGTGACTGGCGTAATCTTGCAAACGTACTACAGGTGCCAAAAAGAACCGCGTATCGATGGGTTAACAACCAAGAACAACCGGAAAAGCAGCGAGGAGGTAAACGTAGAGCTAAAATAACTGATGAGCACCGTCAATTCATGGAACGTTCAGTCGAAGAAAATCCTAAAATTACTCTTAAAGGACTGAGTGAAAAAATCCGTGAAGATTTTGCACTCAATGTCTCCAACGAATGCGTTCGACAGCATCTCAATGGATTGATGTTTACTTTGAAGACTGCTCGTAGAGAACCAGAGAACGCGAATAGTATTCAAACGAAAACAAGCAGGAGTATTTATGTAGAAAATTTATTGGATCTTCAAGCACAAAATATACCTATCATATACATGGACGAGACAAACTTTAATTTGTTCATATCGCGGACTCAGGGTCGTTCAAAAAAAGGGACTCGCTGCACAACAGTGTCTGCAGGTTGCAGAGGGTCGAATATTCACCTAATAGGATGCATTGGAAACATGGGGCTAATTCATTCCGAACTACGTCGGGGCTCTTTCAAGAAGCCGGAAGCAAATGAATTTGTGAGGCAATGCCTAAGAGCGCAAGGGCTTTACCAAACTGGAGTTGCATTAGTTATTGATAATGCTCCATGCCACTCTACTATTGAAGAGGTTTTTGCAGAAACCCACACTCTTTTACGACTAAGTTCCTACAGCCCTATGTTTAATTCTATTGAACAAGCGTGGTCTGCATTAAAAGCAGGAGTAAAAGCAGATATGGCTGTACAGCTAAATAACATCTTGGC
>NW_019281762.1:820-11964 GCF_000648695.1 Onthophagus taurus | reverse complement strand
ACAAATCTTTAAAAAATTGATTTTTCTTACATTTTTTTAGATGTTTTCCCTCTAAAATTGATAAATTTGTTGTACAATCACTTTATAACAAAATAATGTTTTCTTTGTAGATTTCTAAATGATTACAATGTACAAAAATAATACTTTTAGATATTTTATCTTCTTACTAACTTTGATGAAATGATGATTTTTATGATTATTGCATTTTTAGTGGTTTGTTAGAACTTATTTCAGCCAAATCCACTCTATTCCAGGTTTTGGAAACAAAAACCATTTCATTTTATATTAAACGAATCTAAATATTATTATAGTCTCAGATATAATTTTCTGGGAATATGCAACTACGTAAATCTTCTAGATATATTAAGCTAAGTTTCTATACAAAACTGAATTTTTTAAATACAGGGGAAATGTAATATTTAATATTTTTTAATATTTTTAATTATATAAAAATCACAACATGCTGTTTAAGTATGAAAATATGCTCTATAAAAAATTTGAATTAAATATTAAATCTAAGTTAGGTTAAACAAAGTAAATGAAAAATGAGTTCTATTTATATACACGAAATATTTATCAGTTCAACTTAAAAATCTAAAAGAGAATTAGAAAATATTGAAGAAAAGACAAATAGAAAATAAAACGGAAACACATTTATAATAAATAACAAAGATTCCTTCATAAAACATTCTTATACATTGAAAAACTTCGTTCTACTTCCACTTAAGTTATAGGTGAAAATTTAAATGACTAACAGTGTATTAATTGTTATTGAAAAACATTGATTTTTTGTAATAACCATAGCCATTTTTTTCTTTACTAAGTTAGCAGCTTCACTGTTTATGTCATTAATTAAGTCCTGAGCTGATGTCACTACTTTAACCTGTGCAGAAAGCGGGAGTCCAGCTGTTTCCAATGTTTTTATTGATGCGCTAAAGCAGCCATAATTTGATGCAATGAAAATCAATCATTTAGTAGTTTCTTAGAAATTTTGATTGATGCCGCGTCCTCTTCATCCAATGGAGTATTTCTCAACTTTTCAACGAAATGCCCACTTTATTAGGTTCGCTTTATTTATCACCCCCTATACTTGTTCCATGCAAGAATGAAAACTGCCGATTTTCGACGTTACTTTCTGAGTTGACTGCACATATAGGTTAATGTGAAAGAGTCAGTGTAAAAAAATTAAATTTAAAACCAACAAAAATAAATCTTTATTCTACTTTTACCATAAAAGTATAAAAAAGGATACCTGAATTACATTGAAAGTTTTAATGAGAACTTTGAGGTTGATGATTTTTACATAACTTAGTAATATTAGTTCCTATATTCGTATAAAATTGATTCAATGATCATCGTGATATTAATTAAAATAGAAAGAATTAAATAAAATTCGTGTAACGTAAATAATGTAGTGGTCTTCCTCAGGCACAATTACAATAACAAAAAATGTGTTAGAAGAAACAGAACAATCCAGAAATTACCCTAAATAAATATTATGATCTAACAATATAAAAGTAAAAAACATAAATTACCGTCAGAGCGCAATTTAAATATTAAATGACATCAATTTCTTTAGGATGAATGATCTTGACTCAAAGTTGGTCTAAAAATCAATACAAAATGATCAATTATACAAATAGCGTATTAACAATAATTATCTGTTAAAGAATATTTAAAAATCAATAAGTTGTATGTCGGATAATAAAATAAACGGCTATGTTAACATATCAAAAACATGGAAAAATCACGAACTTAACAACAAAATACAACAAATCGAAAATGAATACTCTTCACACAAAAGGACGAGATAGACTAGTTTCGATAAAGAATTATTGAAGAGAGAATAAAGGCGATATCTCATTCTAGAAAGCGGAAACATGTTGTATCTATTCTATAATTTAAATTCTATTTCTTATCTATATCTATAAATATGAAACATCTATCAATAGATTATATGGCAAAATCACTTATTGCATGTATTTGATGAAAAACCTATAATTATTAGCATCCGCTAGGTCGTTCATAAGACAATTATTGTTGTTATTCTTATATATAAAGTATTCCTCAAATAGATCACGTTTTTTCGATTTTTTTACATTTTTCAACAGACTCACATTATTAATATTTGTAGTATGGTTAGGTATTAAGTTTTAAATGCTTAAAACAGTTTTAATTTCAGAAGTGAACTGCAGGTTATTAATATTATTAAAAATATTATTTAATGCTGAAAGTTTTGCTGCATTACCTTCAAAAATGGTAAAGATATCATTTTGTTATAAACTTATATTTATCTAAGAAAAGCTTGTTTTCGAAATGATTGACATAAATATCAGCTATGAGATACACCTGAGATGGGCGACCCATAGGGAGACCATCTTTCATTTGGTAATAATTATTATTAAAAATGAAAACGTTGAATGAACCATTTTAAGTAACCTAGAGAAACGTGTTATATTATCTTCTTCTAGATCTAATGAATTTTGGTTCTTAAGAAGAAATTTCTCAATTATGGAAATGAAAATTTATCTATTGGGATATTAGTATACAGATTTTTGATGTCATATGATATAAGTATACTATTTTGGGATTATGAAATATTTTTTATTTTATTGATGAGGTCTATAGAATTTTTGATATTATAACAAATGGTTATTAAAGACTTTGAACAAAAACCTTTGAATGTGTTTCGCGATTCTGTTAGTAGGGTTATTATTATTCCCAATAATTGGTCTAATGCTATTGTCTGTTTATATTATTATTATTATTTATTGAATTAAAACCAGTTATATCAAGCCTCGACATCATATTATGGTTATCCTTAACAAATTTCTTAAGTTTATTACGAAATGGTATGGTTCGGTTGTTCTTAATTTTATTGATATTATTCTCTTTGAAGAATTGCAAAGTTTTTCCAATATATGTATCGGTCTCCAATACCACTAGGCCGGCATTTTTGTCTCCAAAAGTTATCGTAATATTGTTATCTTTGATTTTATTTTTGATGATATTAATTTGTTTTTTAATGGAGTGTGAAAAGTTAGTGCTATTATTATGTTTGTCCAAACTAGAAATAATATTATGATTACTTACAAAAATATCTTTGATTATAGAGCTTTTAATCAATTGTGATTCCATATTAATAGCAAAGTCAACAGATTTGGTGTTAAAGGGTAAAAAAAATTTATGTCCCAGATCCAGAATTTCGGTTTCTTTATCTGTAAAAAGTGTATTGGTGAAATTAGTGAAACGCGGAGGAAATTTAATATCATTCAAATTGCTCAGGTCAACGAAAAAAATCGGTTTAACTTTTTTAAGTCTATTAATAGTGTAGAATTTTCTACATGTTTGTCATTATCGAAAGTGGGGGCAGCGAACAATGTACCCGATTATTTGCCTTTATAAAATTTAATTTATTACCGTTATTCCTTTTTGTTATGAAATTCTTTGTATTATTCTTTTCATTAATTAACCTATCGAGTTTGTTCTTTTTTATCTTCTTACTTCTAATTGCCTTGAAGTATATTTCTTCATGAAATTTGTTTAAGATAAATTCATGTACAATGTAGTGAAGGAAGTTTTGTATTCTTCTATGTATGAATTTAAGAATAGGTCGATGTTGGAGAGCTTCCTATAAAGGATTCAAATATTTTTCTTGATGAGTTTTTTCTCCATTTCGAACGGTTGTGATTTGAATGGTTTTGATACTTTTATTCTGAAACATTTAGGAGTGACTCCAAGTTTGATAGCTGTATGTAAGAAATTGATGTTGTCCAATGTTCTTTCTCTCATTAACATATTGTTACGCTGTGTATTTCGCAAACACACAGCCACAGACGTAATATTTCCCAAACATTCATTCATCTCTACTGAACATAAACAGTCATCATTTCGTTTTCTTTTCAATAGATTACAAAAAATACCGTTAAATGATTCCAATTATCTCACAGAACGCCATATAATTGTAAAAATCGGTTTGAATAATGAATACAACATCAAAGACTTACAGGACATTCATAACATGGTACATAAATGTAACATCATTAAACTAATATATCCGCACTTTAAGAAAAGCGTTAAATATATAACATTACCATTCGTCCCTTCCATTCAGTCAAAAATCAGGAAAAATCTTGGTAAAGTTGACATTGTCTCAGTTTTCTCATCGAATTCAAAAATATCTAAACATTTATTAAATAATAAACACAAATTTGATAATACCTCATTGAACGGTGTATATAAGATCGAATGTTCAAATTGCAACGGGCACTATATAGGACAGACTGTAAGAAACATCCTCACTAGATTTAAAGAACGCTGTGTCTAGGTACACGCTAACGTGTACGCAAATTAAAAAATTATATACACGCGAAACGTCATCACAGCTATGACATCACGTTTAGCGTGCGTATACTGAATATTATTCGGTAGACGTTAATAACTTGGAAGTTTTAAGCTTGTATAAGTACTGTCGGTTTTGTTCCTACTATCTTAAGTTAATAATTTAATCATTCACTTTCAACAAAAGAGCATATTACATCGCACCCCGGCGAGAATAGTCGCACTATCAAAAAAATTATAAAAATTCATTCTCTGTTAATTTATAGTTTTTATGCATAACACAAAATGAATACTTTTGAGTTGTTCACCGTTTTTCCCATATGTAATAATAAAATGTCTGTCATATTTCTGTATCGGCAATAATAAATAGGTATAATTTTGTCGTAATAAGTAATAAGTTATAAATAATGTAAATAATATAGGGTCATCCATGACGACCATCCATTAGACCTATACAGGATTATGGCCAAAATAAAAATTTGAAAATATAAATCTATATTTTCAAATTTTTATAGTTAGTATTAGTATTATCAATTGCGTTCTCTTCAACTAAAATATTTTCAGATATCTAGCACTTCCGGTTATACCGGAAGTCGCCACCTACTTAATATTTTTAAATGGAACATCCTGTATATTTTTACATATTTTTTCTGTTTTCAAGGTTTATGAATAACTTTACTTTTTGCAATTTGATTCGGCCGTTCTCGAGTTATTTGCATTTTTCTAGAAAAATTGTTGTGGTGTTTATGTATTATCGGAGGATCAGTAAAGAAAAAATAAACAGTTTGACATCTGCTAAAGCTATGATTTATTTCTGTTGGTGTGATGACTAGGTTACTTTTTGTAGTGATTTGTTCTCATGAATGCCACCTTTGGAATTTAGTAATGAGTATTATGTGAGTCTGTAACTCCAATTAACCTCCTCAAATAACTCAATTTTTTCCAATTTTCTAACAGTAAAAATGTGTTTACAAGATAGGAACATTGATGTAAAATTGATGCAAGTACATCGAATTGTTTCTATTTAATTCCACTCCATATACCTATATGTATCTTGCAAGCTTTCAAAGTCACTTTTACTTCTTTTGAGGCTACAATTTGAAACTGGATATATCGGCTGGCATAAGGTGTTAGATATTCTTCATACTTAAATTCGCAACTATCTTTACTAAACAACGTAATAGGCCTTGTTAACATTAATCGAGCTGTTCGGTTGTTTCTTTCATGTTCGTGAGAATACAAAAAAATAAAAAAAATCTTTCACAAATTACAAGAAGCTGCTATTTTTCGTTACTACTTGATTCTATTTGATATTATACTATTTATCATTATTATACTATTTGATGATTGATTCTAACATGTTGTTTGTTATATTTAACAAATTACCGTGGCACATACTATAAACAGTCTATTCATGTCTTATATTATGCCAGTTTTTGTTGTAGTAGTTAATTAATGATTGTAAAGCGATCTCCTGCAGTAATTGATATATTTTCTCATATTCTTCTTCACTTTGGCTGTAAGCAAACCTTTCCAATAGTTTTAGAGCGTCAATTCTTTCCTGATTTGTGATATGCATTTTTTCTTTAGATATTTCTCTCTTCATTGTCTTTAGTATGGAACAAACAAATATATACTTGGGCTTGAGGAAAACTGTCTTTTATCACATTTATTTGTAGTAGATCCTTATCACCCATGAAACATTTTATTTAATTTTCACAATCAGAATTCTCTTCTTTAAAGGTGTTCAACAACCAAGAAAATGTTTCTTTGTCCTCGTGCGCTGTTATAACAACTGCTACTATTTCACTTTGACCATTTGAATCCTCTACAATCATTATAAATACTGTAAATCCTATATTTAATAACTTGTAAGTACCATCTATTGACACAAATTCTGGCCATAATGTCATTGCTCTTCTCATGGACTCAGTTGAAAAGTAGAGGACTTTAAAATGATTTTCAGAATCATGTAAGATGCATATGTTACATTATATGCATCTAATTCTAGGAACGATACTAATTTTTGTTGCGCATTTTATATAGAGGTATATCAGCGGAAATTAGTGCGCTACATAGATCTTTTGCAAATTGAACATCTTTTGACTTGGATGTGGAACATTCAACAAAAAAAAAACTTAGTAGTTTTCTTTTCATTATTTATTTTCTCCAGTTCTACGTGTTTTAAACTTGCTATTTTCTCCAATTCTATGTGCTTTTAAACTTGTTGCACACTGGAACTTATTAGAAACTATTTAGAAACTTATTGCAAAATAAAATATTGAAAATATGCATTTATTTCGAAAAATATTATATAATATGCCAATATGCAATATATGCTCGTATAGGTAAAATAAACAAAAATATGCTCTAACAAATACGGCTCAAAATTCATAGTTTGGTTTGAAACGTTTGCATATTCTTGATTGCCCTAGTAATAACTAATCAAATTATTAAAAAGTGAGTTTCTCCAAAATCTGTAGAGTATTTTGTGTCAATATTCTAAATCAAGTTTTTCTAATTTTATTCATAATATCATTTACATNTCAGATCGACAATACCAACCTCAAAATTATGAAGTTCTAACGTGCACCGAAAAATATTCCGTATGTGCACGCTAAACGTGACGTCATCGCTGTGATGACGTTTAGCGTGTACCTAATTTTTTGATTTACGTACACGTTAGCGTGTACCTAGACACTTCCATTTACGAAATCAAATGTCCTGATTCCGATAAAATTTATATTGGTCAGACTGGACGCAGCATTAAAAAACGTTTCAAAGAACACCTAAGCAAACCCTCTTCTGCAGTTTTTAAACACATCAACGAACATAAACATAAAATAGAATTTAACAATGTTAAATTACTTTTAAACGTGGGGAAATCGAGAGAAATGGACCTTCTCGAAGAATTGCGTATTAATTTAAACAATTATAATAACAAACTTTTAAATGACACAACAGAACTTAATAATACCCGCCAATTTTTAAAATTCATTTAAAATTAACCTCTCCCCTCGACAGCCCTTTTGCTTTTCCGGCGCAAGACTTTTCCCCCAAATTTTATGTCCTTCAGTCCACCTCAAGTTTCTTTCGCATCAAGTTTCGCGGATGGACTCCTAAGAATAAAACTTTAATTTTTACGATAATTTTTATAAAAAATTTTTGTAAGTTATGCAACTTTTAATTTAATTAATTTTTTCAAATTTACTAAATAAACTTTCCCCTTTCAGATTTCAAACAATTCAATTAATTTCAATTTTTAAAAACCAGTTTTTTTAACGATGAAGAGTAAGTGGCCATTTTTCTTGATTCCTTTAACATAACACGTGTCTCTATCTTGTTTTAGAATATTTGTAACCAACTAACTTGTCCTTAAGGCCTTTAAAAAATTTGTTAACGCCTTTTGTCTCCTCCAATCACCTACAAAATTTCACCACGTTTGTCAGATGTTCAATTTTGTGCTCCATAAGTAATTGACGATAACAAAACAAAATTAAAAAAAAATAAAAAAAACATGTATAACAAATTTCTTACTTCAATTTTATGTTTTTTAGTCGTGCCTGATGAAGAGATTTTGAATCTCGAAACATGTTGCACTGATCTTATATTAAGAATAAATAATTTTTCATCGTTCCCAAGGAGCTTTTATTTATCACTTACATATTGCTATTCGTAGAACATGAGATTCAGACCGTTTTAGAAAAAAAGTTTTAGTATAAAACTTGTAGAAAACTTTATTCCTAACAATATTGCCTTTTACACAATTGTGCTCAAATGCGTAAATATCGAGAACATTTCGCTGGTGAAAATTAGATGATATCGTCGTTTTACATCTTTTTTGTTGTTGGCACACTACGGGATTCGGATACTTTGTAAAAGATTAGAATTAGCAGAAAACAAAATAGTAGTTATAGGCGTGTATAATTAATGTTAATAAAAAATTCTTTTATACATATCAAGTAAATAAAGTAGTTATACAGCGTGTCCCATATCTTCCGCATCAGAGCATTATACGGTTGTACGATATATTATTCTGAAGCGATCTTTCTAATAAAATTTTTCCGAAATGTTTATAATAATCGCACGGGAACTGTTTAAAATCCTCCAATCAAAATCACTTCAATAGCGGAAAAAGTTTATTTTTCTTTCCGTGTCGAATCTATTGGTGACTATACATGCGAAACTAGTTTGGAAGGACGCGGTGAAGCGGCCCATCCCCCATTCGCTCACTAATATTTCTTTTGAAAGGCAGTCCTTTCAAGGCGGGGGGCATGTTGTAATTTGTACCTTTTTTATACACATTTGTATGTAAATTACTTTTTCTGTTTGTCAAGAATCATAGTAATAAGAGGTTTTTGTTTTGTTTTCGTTGTTGTTGACAACAAGCGCGTCACTATCAATAGATTTTTTGTAAGAGCGTCGTTTGAGTCGTGTCGTATTTTAAAATAAATAATTCGTTACAACAAAAAGCAGCAAGTTGTTATTCGTTACGAAGAAGTGTTAACCAGCGCTATAAAATACGTTATATTATTCAACACCCTGTATGTAAGTTTTCACAAAAATAGTGCCAGCAGTTTGCCATATCTTTAGTGACAGTAAATAAAACCAATGGCGCAAGGCTAAATAAAACCTTAGTGTCAAGAACGACGCCCAAATCTCTTAAGGTAGCCACAGACGTCGTTCTTTTTTGACAGTTTTAACCGCACGGGTAAAACTGTACGGGTAAACACGAACAACGGCCATATCCACACACTAGGCGTTGTTTCGTTCAGTTTTTCTGAAATCGTAGCGTTATCATCATCTAATCTGCTGTGATGGATCCTACAACAACGTTAGCAGTTGCGGCCGCAGTGGCTATAAAATTAAAATTTTCAAAAAGAAAACGTTCAAAATGGACTAAAGAATGGTTACTTAAACGAAGACAATTTTCACACGTAAATCTTTTAAATGAATTACGACTGGAACCAGGAGATTGGTTTAATTATCTGCGAATGGACGAAGAAACGTATTTAGAGCTGCTCACTTTGGTAACACCATTAATACAAAAGCAAGGTACGTTTACAAGTATTTCATCACATGAGCGTCTTACCGCTACACTAAGATTTCTTGCCAGCAGAAGGAGTTACGAAGACCTAAAATTTTCAACTGTTATATCACCTCAAGCTCTTGGGCAGATTATACCAGAAACGTGCAGTGCCATATACTCTGTTTTAAAACATAATTACTTAAAGGTAAGAAGAAATTATTCATTTTTTTTTAACGGCCGACAAAACAAAAAATACATTACTAGTAGTATAAAAATGAGAGTTCTGGAGCGGAAGTTAATCCCCCAATCCCCCTGTGACGTCTACGCATGCACGCGCAGGAAGTGACGTCACAGCGCGGAAATTCAAAATTCAGAATTTACGTGGCGCCATCTGGTGGTGTGTAGTGAAACTAAAAGCATGTCATGTTGGTTGCCTGGCTCGTGGGGCACCACCTAGCGGTGGATAGCGGAACTAACCTAGCGGTGGGTGGTGGAACTAACGCTATGTTGGTTGCCTACTTCATGGGACGCCACCTAGCGGTGGATGGTCGAAGTAGCGTCATGGGGCTTGGTGGATAGACGACGCGCGCCCACCTAGCGGTGGCCTGATGGGCGATAGATGGCGCGCGTAAATTTAAAAAAATGCACGTGACGTTAAAGAATTAAGATACAATTATTTTGGTAGTGTTAAAATACATGTAGCTTTAAAATTTATGGGCGTTCTAAATCAAAATCCCATAAGGTTTAACATCCAAAAGTACTTTTTATCCCCACCACTACCTCCTTCTGACCACGCACACTTTTTAAATTCATCTGATGAGCGATAGATGGCGCGCGTATAGCTATAGGCGTTCTGGACCAAAATCCCATAAGATTTAACATAGGGGGGTCCAAAAGTACTTTTTATCTCCACCACTACCTCCTTCTGACCACGCCCACATTTTTACTTTATAAGGTTTTTTTATATTTATTTACTTTCTATGTTTTTTTTACATTTATTTACATTCTATAATGTTTTTTTACATTTATTTACCTTCTAACGTTTTTACATTCATTTATTTTCTAACGTTTTTACAAAGTCGATGAGATGCGCTGGATTTCCTTTTCCAACATCTTTTACTCCTTTGAATATTAAGCTCATGCCAACTAGCTCAGTAATTTCACCATCCGTAATCACCTCCGCGATGCGTTTAGGTAGAAATACGGAGAATCCATCCTCCAAGTCTACGACAACTGATGGCCATGCGCATGATGTAATCCGCTTCGCAGACTTAATCACATACATTTTATTTACCTCTAATTCGGATATGTTCTTCTTCGGGGAAAATTGATACTGACCTAATTGACTTAACCGCGACATACTAAATAGATTTTATAACGTGAGCGACTGATGTGAGTAGTAAGAGAAGGTAGTAACTGAGTTCCATATGAAAATTTTAACCGTTTATATACCATCGAGAAAAACCTTGAAAACTTTTAGAATGTGAGTTGCGCGGAGATCAACAACTTAAACGTTTATACGCAATTAAACAAGTATAAAATTTAATAATCGGTAAAATTAACAACTATAGTATTTGTATTACGATACACATGCCAGTAGTTATAATTGTAATAACAATCGTTAATATATTCAAAATCGGTTAAATTAATATCACCATCAATAATTAATTTAGCTGATTCGCTATCGGGAAAGTATCCATTATCTTTTAAGAAATCTTTAAATTTTTTATGATTTTCAAAGTCATCATCACTACCAACATACAGAATATCACCC
>NW_019281760.1:40129-50285 GCF_000648695.1 Onthophagus taurus | reverse complement strand
AAAAAAAACAAGACGACATCTTTCGTTGACATGAAAAGAGGAAAATATTAATATTAGGAGAGAAATAAATTGCATCTTGCGATATTGATCAAAAAAATTTTATATAAAAAGAAATATCTTGCATGCTCTGTTAATAATCAAATTCTGTTCCAAACATTTCTGCAAATCAATCAAACCCAAGACCTATGTGCTTCTCCATGTTTATACTCTAAGACAAGTTGCTAAAGTTAGATGCAATGTTGTGGCACTTAAATTTTGTTGCCATAACACTTACTTCTTTGTGACAGCGAGATATGATTTCTCAGGTTTTGTCCTTTTCGATTTCAGCAACTAGATTAGCTATTACTCCTTTCCATATACGTAAACATGGTTAAATACGCTCATCACCTACTCATATTGCTAATTAATTCCACAAAGTATGTTGAATCTTCGAGATGTCAGTCCACGTTTAAAAGTCTATTTGCGAGGTGTTTTGCAAGCTGTCATATTGCATGCTATTGGTGCTTCTACAAAAAAGCTTATCTGCTCTTGCAATCCCTTTCTCCAAGTCTCTCTTTCCTGCATATCCTCTACCTTGAGTTGTTTTTCTCCCATTAGCCTTTGTGGCACCTTTATTCCAGGATCTTCTCGCTCACCCACGTTTCTTCCTCCCTGACAGAAACCATTTAAATAACTACATCGGCCAGCGGTTGTCATTCATCATCATCAAGTGTCCAAACCACTGTAAACTTCTTACTTTGATTCTGTCTATTACTTTTAACGTTGTTTTCATGCGATTTCGAATTTTGCCTCTGGGTTCCTTCGTTCGGGCAATCTTTATCGGCAAAATGGATCCACTAACTTTTTCCGCAGACACGACAAAAATTCCCTTCCTAAACGAACGACAAAAATTCCGTGAATGTTGGTTGGCCAGAAAACCCCACTACACATGCCACGACCTTTTAAAAAAAACAAGACGACATCTTTCGTTGACATGAAAAGAGGAAAATATTAATATTAGGAGAGAAATAAATTGCATCTTGCGATATTGATCAAAAAAATTTTATATAAAAAGAAATATCTTGCATGCTCTGTTAATAATCAAATTCTGTTCCAAACATTTCTGCAAATCAATCAAACCCAAGACCTATGTGCTTCTCCATGTTTATACTCTAAGACAAGTTGCTAAAGTTAGATGCAATGTTGTGGCACTTAAATTTTGTTGCCATAACACTTACTTCTTTGTGACAGCGAGATATGATTTCTCAGGTTTTGTCCTTTTCGATTTCAGCAACTAGATTAGCTATTACTCCTTTCCATATACGTAAACATGGTTAAATACGCTCATCACCTACTCATATTGCTAATTAATTCCACAAAGTATGTTGAATCTTCGAGATGTCAGTCCACGTTTAAAAGTCTATTTGCGAGGTGTTTTGCAAGCTGTCATATTGCATGCTATTGGTGCTTCTACAAAAAAGCTTATCTGCTCTTGCAATCCCTTTCTCCAAGTCTCTCTTTCCTGCATATCCTCTACCTTGAGTTGTTTTTCTCCCATTAGCCTTTGTGGCACCTTTATTCCAGGATCTTCTCGCTCACCCACGTTTCTTCCTCCCTGACAGAAACCATTTAAATAACTACATCGGCCAGCGGTTGTCATTCATCATCATCAAGTGTCCAAACCACTGTAAACTTCTTACTTTGATTCTGTCTATTACTTTTAACGTTGTTTTCATGCGATTTCGAATTTTGCCTCTGGGTTCCTTCGTTCGGGCAATCTTTATCGGCAAAATGGATCCACAAACTTTTTCCGCAGACACGACAAAAGTTCCCTTCCTAAACGAACGACAAAAATTCCGTGAATGTTGGTTGGTCAGAAAACCCCACTACACATGCCACGACCTTTTAAAAAAAAACAAGACGACATCTTTCGTTGACATGAAAAGAGGAAAATATTAATATGTAGGAGAGAAATAAATTGCATCTTGCGATATTGATCAAAAAAATTTTACATAAAAAGAAATATCTTGCATGCTCTGTTAATAATCAAATTCTCTTCCAAACATTTCTGCAAATCAATCAAACCCAAGACCTATGTACTTCTCCATGTTTATACTCTAAGACAAGCTGATAAAGTTAGATGAAATGTTGTGGCACTTAAATTTTGTTGCCATAACACTTACTTCTTTGTGACAGCGAGATATGATTTCTCAGGTTTTGTCCTTTTCGATTTCAGCAACTAGATTAGCTATTACTCCTTTCCATATACATAAACATGGTTAAATATGCTCATCACCTACTCATATTGCTAATTAATTCCACAAAGTATCTTGAATCTTCGAGATGTCAGTCCACGTTTAAAAGTCTATTTGCGAGGTGTTTTGCAAGCTGTCATATTGCATGCTATTGGTGCTTCTACAAAAAAGCTTTTCTGCTCTTGTAATCCCTTTCTCCAAGTCTCTCCCTCCTGCATATCCTCTACCTTGAGTTGTTTTTCTCCCATTACCTTTGTGACACCTTCATTCCAAGATCTTCTCGCTCTTCCGCGTTTCTTCCTCCCTGGCAGAACCCATTTAAATAACTTCATCGGTCAGCGGTTGTCATTCATCATCATCAGGTGTCCAAACCACTGTAAACTTCTTACTTTGATTCTGTCTATTACTTTTAACGTTGTTTTCATGCGATTTCGAATTTTGCCTCTGGGTTCCTTCGTTCGGGCAATCTTTATCGGCAAAATGGATCCACTAACTTTTTCCGCAGACACGACAAAAATTCCCTTCCTAAACGAACGACAAAAATTCCGTGAATGTTGGTTGTCCAGAAAACCCCACTACACATGCCACGACCTTTTAAAAAAAACAATATTAATATGTTGCTACAAAAAAGCTTTTCTGCTCTTGCAATCCCTTTCTCCAAGTCTCTCTTTCCTGCATATCCTCTACCTTGAGTTGTCTTCTTTATGACACCTTCATTCCAGGATCTTCTCGCTCTTCCACGTTTCTTCCTCCCTGGCAGAACCCATTTAAATAACTTCATCGGTCAGCGGTTGTCATTCATCATCATCAGGTGTCCAAACCACTGTAAACTTCTTACTTTGATTCTGTCTATTACTTTTAACGTTGTTTTCATGCGATTTCGAATTTTGCCTCTGGGTTCCTTCGTTCGGGCAATCTTTATCGGCAAAATGGATCCACTAACTTTTTCCGCAGACACGACAAAAATTCCCTTCCTAAACGAACGACAAAAATTCCGTGAATGTTGGTTGTCCAGAAAACCCCACTACACATGCCACGACCTTTTAAAAAAAACAATATTAATATGTTGCTACAAAAAAGCTTTTCTGCTCTTGCAATCCCTTTCTCCAAGTCTCTCTTTCCTGCATATCCTCTACCTTGAGTTGTCTTCTTTATGACACCTTCATTCCAGGATCTTCTCGCTCTTCCACGTTTCTTCCTCCCTGGCAAAACCCATTTAAATAACTTCATCGGTCAGCGGTTGTCATTCATCATCATCAGGTGTCCAAACCACTGTAAACTTCTTACTTTGATTCTGTCTATTACTTTTAACGTTGTTTTCATGCGATTTCGAATTTTGTCATTAGTTATTCGTTCCATTCTTGACACTCCTGCTTTCAGTTATTCTATTTTTTATCTCTCTTTCCTCTATACCATTCTTATCTACAATTACTCTCAAATACTTAAATTCCTCAACTTGATAAATTGTTGTATCGTTATTAAGTAATATTTGAAATTTGGCATCGCTATTAATCACTAGACATTTTTTTAAGCAATTAGTCAATTAATTGTTTATATGTTTCTAATATATTTGGTGCTTCCCATAATTCTTTTCTTATTTTATGTATACAAGCCATGTGTACTTCATCACCTCTGCTTATTTTCTTCTCCGCTAACTGTTGTAATTTAAAAAGATTCCCTATACATGATCTGCCAGAAATGAAACCGCTCTTATCATCCCCAATTTTATTATATCCTATATCCGCTCTTAATTTCTTTTGCAGAATTTTTCCAAAAAGTCTACTTACGCTGCTTGTTATAGTAAGACCATTACAGTTATTTGGGTCTGTTCTACTTCCTTTTTTATGGTAGAGACAGATAGATATATAGAGGCCAGGAGAAAATACAAAGAAGAATGCAAGAAAAAGAAGAGGGAGTTGAAGGAAAGGGAGGCTGAGAAGATTAAGGAATTGAAATAGGAAAATGAGGTATTGAGATACTTAAAGAGGATGAGGAAGGGAAGAGAGGAAGTCTTCATGGGATTGTTGGTAGGGGGAGAGGAGATAACACTGGAAGAAATGGAAGCAGTGTTGAGGGGACTGAAGAGGAGAAGGGCTGAAGATGAGATCCAGAATGAGGCATAGTTGTAGACGACGGAGACAGTGATGAAGACGCTATGGAAGGTAATAAACGATGTATGGATAGGGGAGAGGTTTCCGGACAGGTGGAGGATGGGGATAATATGCCCACTGTATTAAAAGGGTGGTGAGCAATTATAGAAGGATCACCCTGTTGGACACAACTTATGCATGCAAAGATACTGCTGGGGAGGTTGGAAGAGGAAATGGAGAGGGGGGAATTATTGTCGGATGGGCAGGCGGAATTCAGGAAGGGAAGAGGGGCAATAATAATATATACACATTGAAACACCTGGTAGATAGGGAGTTGAATAAGAAGGAAGGAAAGTTGTATGGATTGTTTATTGACCTGAAGGCTGCATTCGATAGAGAGAAGTTGTGGGAAGAAATGAGGAGGAGAGGTATCACAGAACAACTGATAGAGAGGGTGAAGGAGATGTACAGGGAGACGATGGCCAAGGTTAAAGTGGAGGAAGAGTTAAGTGACCTCACTTTCTTTATTCTGGACGACAAAGGGATTGAGACAGGGGTGCTCGCTTAGTCCCACACTATTTGCATTATATACGGCGGACTTGGAAAAGAGACTTGTGAAGGGGCAAAAGGGTGGGATGGTGATAGGAGGAACGAAGGTGCACGGCTTGGCATATGCGACGATTTGGTGGTCGTAGCTAGAAAGGCGATGGAGATGAAGGACATGATGAAGTCCCTGAAAAGATATTTTAAGACGAAGAGGTTGAAGGTTGAAGGTAAACGTCGAGAAAACAAAGATAATGAAGTTCTGCAAAGGGCGGAGAAGAAAGAAGGAGGAATGGAGTTGGCAGGGAAGAGAGATAGAGCAAATGAAAGAGTACACGTACCTGGGATATGGGTTCGCGGAAGGTAATAAGGTCGGGGCGCACGTGAGTGCAATGGCAAAAAGAGCGAACAGGGTGACGGGACAGGTTTGGGGATGGGGGGAAAGAACTTTTGGGAGGGACGTGGGAAGAAGAAATTTTTTGTTTGATGGCTTGGTAGGAGCACAATGATGTACGGCGCAGAAGTATGGGGTATTGGTGGAGGATATACAAACACGGTATTGGAGATGGGTACTACGGTTGGCAATGGTGACTCCAGAGTATGTAGTGAGGAAGGAGGTTAAGGTGGAGGCTGGGAGAAGAGCAGTGAAGTTTGAGGAAACGATAGAAGCAAGATCGCATAGAAGGATCCTGGGAGAGTGCTGGAGGGAAATTAACTAGAGGAGGCTGATCTATGCGCAAAGAGACAGACAAGAATATTATTGAAGAGTGGGATATTCACTAACTGGGATCGAAAACAGAAGAGCGGAAAGAGGAGAAATGTGGAGAGAACTGAGAGATAGAGACAAGGACATACAGAGGCAGGAAAGAAGGTCACAGATACGAGAATGGAGATATAATAAAAGGTATGGGAAGATAGTGACAGAGGAACTGCCAAAGTATTTGTTGATGGAGGGGGATGATGAAGGGAAGAGATTGGTGGCCAGATTCCACTGTGGCAATGAGGAGAAAGGGAATACGTATATAATACGTTATTATTACTTCCTTTTTTAATAATTGATCTTATATACAAGTTTTTCCATTCCTGGGGCACTTGTCACATTTTACAGCAGTTATTTATTAAGTGGGTCAATCTATTGATAAGTATTTTCCCCCCATACTTAATTCTGTGGCGAAGTCCAGGCGATCTCATATTTTTCATTTCTTTTAAACACTTTTCAACCTCGTCCTCTTGTATTATCATCGGATTGCTGACATCATTTGTTTCATTAGGTTCGTCCTACTACTCTGTATCTTGTAATAGACACTTTCATATTTTTAATTGTTTTCCACATTTCCGTAGATCGCGATCCCCCAATCAGACTATCCAACTGGATACACTTTCCTACGGGTCGTCTCTCAAGCGATTCTGGTATAAATTATTTTCTTGGAACAGTTATACCTTCGATTGTTTCACTTTTCCCTGAGTCTGCCACCTATATTTTTTTTGGCTTATTTATTATCTATGCACATATTACCTGTAGTATTACCATAGCAGTAATCCGATCCACAATTTGGTCCTCTTTTGACTCTACAATCATGGTATCTTAATTTTGATAATTGTTTTGTTATAAAATAATCCAGGATGGATTTTTGTTGTGGTGATGGTCTGTTCCATGTATATTTATGAATATCCTTATGTGTAAAAAACCATGGATGAACCCTAGCATTCATCCATGACCTCAGCGAGTTGTTCATAAAATATATTTTTTATTTGGGCTGTAGAAGCATAAGCACCTATTATAGTTATCATATATCCGTACATGGATAGGTAGTATTACTGATATAATTCTTTCCGATTTATATTCGAGGTCTTTTCTGAATTTTGCCTGGTTTTTATTAATCAGGACAGCAACTCTTGCTGCGACTCTTTCTGATTATGAACACCTGACCAAATATAAAAACAGTTTTCTAGTTCCTCAATGCCTTTCCCTTTCTTTTTTGTTTCGCTCAGTACTGAGATGTCAACCTATTAGTCCTTCAAGGCATCTAACACCTCTGTTTGTTTTTGTGCTATACTCTGTGTATTCCATGGTACCAGTCTCAAAGTTTTTGACAAAACCAGGATTTTTTTGTTAGAGTACTTCTCAATATCTCCTAACTTAAGCAGCTCTTTCACCATTCTATTGAACCGCTCTGATGATGAAATGTTGATTGAATTAAGAAAAAAGTGCTCAGATTACTATTACACTTAAACTATTATATTTATTGCAATTTTTCATTTATCTTTTAATGTTGAACTTATTTTTAGTGAGCTGTTAAAATAGATGAAGGTGTAGATAAGTTAGATAAGCGCAAATAAAACGGGGTATTTATAGATAACTATTATTAAACTAGTTACTACTTTGAAAGTAGAATCATTAGATACAATTTGTATCTGGTAGCGTGGCCGAGCGGTCTAAGGCGCTGGTTTAAGGCACCAGTCTCTTCGGAGGCGTGGGTTCGAATCCCACCGCTGCCATCATCCTTTTTTTAATTTTTCAAAAAATCACTCCTTGTTTTTTAATACTTTATTTATACAATTTTTTTATTTGTTTATTCGCGATTTCCATGAAATCTTAATAAATGCAACAAGACCTTTCATAAATCGGCCATAAATTACCCTCGTTTCCACGATTGTGTGCCGGAGAGGGTAGGTAAATTGAAAACGATAGTTTCGAGTGGAACGGGCGGTTGACGTTCGCATTGAGTTACGACCTTTTGTCTCGAAACGTTGTTTTAAACACGCACCACCAACTTTTACCGCCACTTCATCAACTCGCATAAGTATTCTACAACTCATTTTTACCCCCAAAGGAAAAAACTTTTTGACTATCTCACAAAAAAAATTTTATTACCATTTAAAAATATTGGTTTCTATGCAAAGTTAGCCTCCAACAACAAAATATAAAACGTCGATTCCATCTAATTTTCATTTGAATTTATCTCTATATTTATGCATCTGAGAGCAAAGATGTATAAGAACAATATTGTATCTTTACAATCTTAAGTTTGCTATAACTTTTATACTAAACCTTTTTTTATAAAACGTTCCAAATCTCATGCTCCACTAACAAAAAGATGTAAATCCACGATAGTGTCCAAAGATATTGGATACATTATACAGCGTGTTCATAAAACATTGTAAATTTTGATGTTTTTTAAATGACTCTTTCATAAGTTTTTTAAATGGAACACCCTGTATGTTATGTGCTGATTAAATTGTCCATCAAGTTCTCTTTAATTTATGTTAAGTATATCACATGTCCAATTTTAGTAGTTTTCGTGATATTCACAATTTAATACCGTATATGCCATTATTGTGCTTAATATTACATTGTATCTATTTTTGTCAGTTTTTTTGTTCTTCCAATGTACAGATTACCATAACGTAAAAGTTGTTTTAGTAGTTGCTGCCATGTTATAACTTGGTCCCTTTTGGAAGTTTCATATAGGGTACTTAATGATATTTTATTAAAACCATAAATAAATTGCTTTACAACTAACTTTATTGACAGGTAAAATTATACTGCTTGCAATATTAATTATTACATTATTGCAATGGTTAACTTGCTCATCAATTAAGCAATCGGTCAACGACCAAAATGCTCACTCCACGAGCCGCAAAGTTCATTGTGTTTTACTTAATGCTATTCATTTATTTACACTTATTTCTAATTAATTTCTGATTCTAATTTTATTTATTCCACTACAATATGACATACTTATCATTAATTAAAGGGAACTTGATGAGCAGCTCAACCGGCACATAATATACAGGGTGTTCCATTTAAAAATTTTATGAAAAAGCCATTTGCAAAACATCAAAATTTACTAAGTTTTATGAAAATGCTGTATAGTGTATCTAATATCATTGGACACTATCATCTACCTACTGGCTTTGACTATTATCTGGCCTAGTTTAAGGGCAAAATCTGAAAAAATTTCACTTTTGCATCGTTTTAAAAAGTACAGGATAACGGACATATTTTCGAAAAACAATTGAATATCTCAGGAACTATTAACGTAGTCAGTTTACAACATATACGGTTAGATAAACAAATTTACTTGTATTCATTGATTTTACTTTTTTTATTATTTTTTTTCTTTTGTTGTTTTTGATGGTTTGTTTGATTTTTTTTAAAATGCTACTCAGTATACGATTTTGTTTTTTTTTCTGAATTTGTTTTCTTGGTACAAGTTAAAATCAGTGGTAGTGTTGCTACCTTTTCTGTTCTTGTACCATTTGAGCCATTGTAATTTGAATACTTTTTTATTTATCTTAGTTGTTTATTTTATGTTGCCCTGTTAATTATATTCATATTTTTGTATCTTGTTCTTGTTATCATTATTTCTGGCTCAATAAACAGTTTATTATTATTATTATTACTAAAAAATAGATTAACCTACAATTTCGGACCAGTGTCGTTTTCTAGATGTTATATACAATTAAAAGTTTATGTGTTTTATTTTATATAGAATTTAAGTCTAACTAGTTTCGGCCTTTAACCATCTTCAGAGACTCTACAAATGGATTAACATCTCTCATCTCATCCATTTTACAAACGACAGCGGTAGGTAGCGCTAGTTAGCATAAGATATCATTATGTTGCATATATTTATTGCACTAAAACTAGAACTAACACCAGACATAAAGCACGCTAGTGGCTAAACACGATACTTTCTAGTTCTAGGTCTAGTGTTAGTTCTAGTGGCAGTGGTAGTTAGCGCTAGTTAAGATAGTAATAGCTTATTTACTATGTTGTATATTTTTATTGAACTAAAACTAGAACGAGAACTAGAAACATTTAGTTGTCAATGTCAGCTTTAATTTTATTATTATGTTTAAAATCTACATAAAATAACCTTTAAAGTGAGTCCAAACATGACGCATTTCTCTCAAAACATCAAAAAATTTAACTAACTATTTAATTAACTATTAATTTTGACATATTTGTCAATTTCATAAAAAATCATTTAAAATGAGTCCAAACTCGACGTATTTAACGTTGATATTAATGGAGATACAATCACTTCCGGTTTGAAATGTCAACGTCAATTTTGACATATTTGTCATCTTCATTAAAAAACCTTTAAAATGAGTCCAAAGATGACGCACTTATCTCAAAAAACAAAAAAGTTAGAATAAAAAACATTAAACCCGAAGTTAGCAACAATGAAGATAGCAATTTAATTTTTAAATATTAATACCAACCTTAATTTTTTATTTTTTTTTACTATATTTTTTTTTTGTAGCAAATATTAAGACATT
>NW_019281760.1:0-14827 GCF_000648695.1 Onthophagus taurus | reverse complement strand
AAACCATATTTTCATAGCCCGGTCTAGTGTTAGTTCTAGTGATAGTGCTAGTGTTAGTTCTAGTTTTAGTTTTACGTTTAGAAACATGTTAAACTGTTCAAAACGGAAAGATTATTTCATGTTACACCTATTTTATCAGAATCTGGAAGAATTTGAGCGATTTTAGACTCGAATTGTTGAATTGTGTTTTGATGGTTTTTAACTCAGTTCATCAATTTAAAAAACGCGTATGCAAACGCGTAAGCGAAGTGCGTCGCACACCGTTGAAAACAGCAGAAAATTTTCCATAAGATGAATATAGTTCTAGAGTTTTCTCCTCGTCATACAAGAGAGTTATTGACCTAAGCGTGGTTTAGGTAGTTCATAGTTAGAAAAAAGGATTGTGCAAACGTGTGATCACGGTATGTCACACATCGTTGGAAAGAGCAGGAAATTTCCCATAAGCTAAATATAGTTGTAGAGTTTTTCCCCGTCAAATAGGAAAGTTATTAGTGCAAGAAATATATGCGTGTTTTCATCGGTAGGGGCTTTTTCAAGTGCGTTTTTCTTACAGACGCTGATAGATATTGGCGGACGAAAACTCGGAATAAGATAGTCCATGGTCAGCTCTTTCCGAACATGTAAACCATTTATTGAATTTCCATCTGGCAACGGCTGCACAAGGCGTGAAGTTTGGTAATTTTGAGGTAAATTGAATGCAGCGCAACGTTTCTTATTTTTTCTTGTTCTTATTATCAACATATCGGCGGACGAAAACTTGGTTTAAGATATAGAAAAGACCAAGCTTTCCAAACGTGTTCTTAGTTTTTCGCTATCTTTCTAGATAACGAAGATATGGGCCCTAGAAGTAGGTGGAAATATAAAGGAAAAAGTTTGTTGCTATCGTCTCGCCGGTATTTGAAACTTGTTTTGATTTGTCGTTTTCACTCGCCCAAGATAACACTAATTTCAAATTTCGTCGTAAAAATTTACACAACTATTTATAATATTCAAGTTCATTTCTAAAACTTAATTAACTTAAACTTAATTATAACTTTTAATGATTCCGGATGAGAAAAAGAAGAAAAAAATCTAACACCAATTTTCCTTTCATTTTAAACCAACTCGTAACATAATCTCATACATTCCCCAATTATTTTCATTACGACCTAATAATCTTTAACAAAGTGTAACAAAGCCTAACGACGTCATACGGAGCGCAAGGTTCGATAATAATGTGTTTTCTCGTCGCCTTCCCGTTGCGCCCGACTGTTACTCTTCTTCTCTTCTTGGAGAAATTATTATGAATTTGTTACGCAGTCTGCTTTCTTTCGTCCTGGTTTCTTCTGCGTTCCTCCTCTTAACGATCATTCTTTATTGTTCATTTCATCCTTTTGTAGCCGCCGAACCTATCATATATTTTATAATATATTATATAACATATGTAAAGTTTTATTATTATCAAAACTTTTATTTTCTTAATAATAAACATATTGAGTGGAAATGGGTTCGGTTTTCTCGGAGTTAGCTGTTAGAAAGGGAATATAGGAGGTATATTCACCATGAAATATGGCGAGAACAGTTGATTTACACCCGGAGCTTTATTACAGAACCCCTTCAGTATATGAGGCCGTTATTAATAGAATTAGAGAGTCGACAACCATGTCATTACAGGATTGTTTATTATGTTTAGATATATTAGAACTAATGTTCCAACCACCACATCATTAATAATAATTAAAAATCCAATTTTTAGAAAATCCTTCTAAAACTATTTTTATTTTACTTTTATTACAACTTTATTACATTTATATATGTAACTTAATATTTCTTTTTATATGATTGTTAGTTCGAAAGGTAATTAAGAAAGTAATTATTGTAGTGTCACGGCGTGGCGACTATAAAAACCTCAATCAACTTCCAAACCCATAAAATAACGCCGTTAGGCTGGTATTTATGGCTTATTTATAACTTCTGCGGTAAGCGCAATCTCACAATTGGGTTGGGTTGGGTTGTGGGCGCTGTTAGCATTATAAAAGAGACTCCATGAACAGGAGGGGACAACGCCACCACCAACGACCCGGTTTTAACGATGGCAATAAAACCGTACTGTATAGTAATTATCTACGTACAAATATTTGTTATGCTCTCGTTAGTCTTAAGTGTGAGGCAGTTAAAACTTTTTGTTGTTGGGAGAGAAAAAGAGTGTCGGAAAACAAGGTTTTTGTTTTTAACAGGGAGAGTTTGTTAGGCTATATATTATATAGACACAAAGTATCATAAATAATAAAATCAATGACCAAAATGATTTCGACAATGAAACGAATTTCAAAATAGAAGATAAGATGTTGCTCTTTGAGATGATATATCACTATCTACTATAAAATTTATAGTCGTCCTGAAATTAATCATCATAAAGATGTTTTTAATCGATTAGAACAATTTTGATTCATTCCAATCAGTTACTTCCATTTTCAAAAGTCTTCAAATTTTCTGGAAACATCTCCTTTAATGTTAATAAATTGTCTTGGCTTCGTGAAATCATTTAATTTAACTTTTGAATAAAAAATTTTGTTGTTAAATGCGTCAATTTAGTAATATCGACATTTTATAGCTTATAATTAAAAATACGAACAAGTCTAAGAAAAATTGTTTATGGATTACGTTTTTATGCTTCTTTACGCACATTTTTGATTAATATCATTAACTCCTACCATGTTTAGTTTTTGAATTAAATATCAATTTGTTGTTAAATTCGCCAAATTTGAAATGTTCTGAATTTAAATTTCGCTAGGTTGGTAACAATAATAGTTAGGTTATAACAGCTTATGAATAATATTTTGTTGGTTCATTCCAAATAATTTTTACCCACATCATTTCCTCCTATCATTTTTACTTTTCCAGTTACAACAAAAGATATTACTGGAAAACGTTAATTTGGGGGATTTCGATATTTATAGGCTGTAACTAAAATTGTACATAAACGAGAGAATTAAAGGTTCATTCATGTATCAAATTAAAGCTAAAAGTGTGTAGATAAAAAATATCAAGAAATATTTGTATGTTAATAACAACACTTTGGAGATAATCCCAAATAAGTAAGACTGTAATTCTTGATTAGCCGACTTACTAGAGAATAACAAATTTTTCATTAAATCGTTCTGATTATATTTTAAGGAATTAGAGGTTCATTCATGTATCAAATTAAAGCTAAAAGTGTGTAGATAAAGAATATCAACAAATATTTGTAAGATAATCGCAAATAAGTAAGACTGTATTTCTTTAAGTCGGTTAGACTTACTAGAAAATAACAAATTTTTCAATAAATCGTTTTGATTA
Source organism: Onthophagus taurus (assembly GCF_000648695.1). Lineage (NCBI taxonomy): Eukaryota > Metazoa > Arthropoda > Insecta > Coleoptera > Scarabaeidae > Onthophagus > Onthophagus taurus. The sequence continues at coordinate 11,509 of NW_019281760.1, read as the reverse complement.
TATTTGAAGGAATTAAAGGTTCATTAATGTATCATATTAAAGCTAAAAGTGTGTAGTTTAAGAGTGTCAAGAAATATTTGTATGTTAATAACAACACTTTGGAGATAATTCCAAATAAGTAAGACTCCAGTTCTTGATATAGCCGACTTACTAGCAAATAACAAATTTTTCAATAAATCGTTCTGATTATATTTAAAGGAATTAAAGGTTCATTCATGTATCAAATTAAAGACAAAAGTGTGTAGATAAAGAATATCAAGAAATATTTGTATGTTAATAACAACACTTTAGAGATAATCCCAAATAAGTAAGACTGTAATTCTTGATATAGCCGACTTACTAGAAAATAACAAATTTTTCAATAAATCGTTCTGATTATATTTGAAGGAATTAAAGGTTCATTCATGTATCAAATTAAAGCTAAAAGAGTGTAGTTTAAGAATATCAAGAAATATTTGTGTGTTAATAACAACACTTTGGAGATAATCCCAAATAAGTAAGACTGTAATTCTTGATATAACCGACTTACTAGAAAATAACAAATTTTTCAATAAATCGTTCTGATTATATTTGAAGGAATAAAAGATCTATTAATGTATCAAATTAATGCTAAAAGTGTGTAGTTTAAGAATGTGAAGAAATATTTGTATGTTAATAACAACACTTTGGAGATAATCCCAAATAAGTAAGACTGTAATTCTTGATATAACCGACATACTAGAAAATATCAAATTTTTCAATAAATCGTTCTGATTATATTTGAAGGAATAAAAGATTCATTCATGTATCAAATTAAATCTAAAAGGGTCTTATTTAAGAATATCAAGATATATTTGTATGTTAATAACAACACTTTGGAGATAATCCCAAATAAGTAAGACTGTAATTCTTAAAAAACTGTAAAATAACAAATTTTGCAATAAATCGTTCTGATTATATTTGAAGGAATTAAAGATTCATTGATGTATCAAAATAAAGCTAAAAGTGTGTAGTTTAAGAATGTCAAGAAATATTTGTATGTTAATAACAACACTTTGGAGATAATCCCAAATAAGTAATACTGTAATTCTTGATATAACCGACACACTAGAAAATAACAAATTTTTCAATAAATCGTTCTGATTATATTTGAAGGAATTAAAGGTTCATTCATGTATCAAATTAATGCTAAAAGTGTGTAGTTAAAGAATTTCAAGAAATATTTATATGTTAATAACAACACTTTGGAGATAATCTCAAATTAATAAAACTGTAATTCTAGATATAACCGACTTACTAGCTAATAACAAATTTTTCAATAAATCGAAATAGTTTATAGAGTATATTTTTGCGCTTCTTTACAAACATTTTTTATTAATATCAATCTCTCCCACCATTTTTAATTTTTGAGTTAAACACTATTTTGTTGTTAGATGCCCCAAATTTGAAATATTTCAAAATTTAAATTTGCTTTATTGGTAATAACGATAGTTGAGTTATAATCGCTTATGAATAACGATTTGTTGTTTCATTACAAATAATTTTCATTCCAAACATTATCTCATATCATTTTTACTTTTCCAGTTACAATAAAAGCCTTTACCCGAAATCATTAATTTAGAAATATTTACGATTTATAATTAAAATTGGGATATATTGTAGTTGGACAGGAATCTTTCATAGATTTCGTTAAAAAGAAAGACGAAAACTTACGAAATACACTTCTCGNAAATGGTTTATTTATTATATTTTTGTGCTTCTTTACGAATATTTTTTATTAATATCATTATCTCCCACCATTTCTAGTTTTAAGATTAAATATCATTTTGTTGTTAAATGCTTCAAGTTAGTGATATGAATATTTCATAGCTTATAACTAAAAATATGAATAAGTTGGAGAGAAATGGTTTATGAATTATGTTTATGTGCTTCCTTATGAACATTTTTTATTAATATCATTATCTTCCACCATTTTCAATTCTTGAATTAAAAGTCATATTGTTCTTAAATGTGTCAATTTAGTTATATGGATGTTTCATAGCTTATAACTAAAAATACGAACAAGTTGGAGAAAAATGGTTTATGGAGTATGTTTTTGTGCTTCTTTACGAACATTTTTTATTAATATCATTATCTCCCACCATTTTTAATTTTTGAATTAAATATCATTTTATTGTTAAATACGTCAATTTAGTAATACGATATATTATAGGTTACAACTAAATATACGAATACGTTGGAGAGAAATGGTTTATGGATTATATTTTTGTGCTTCTTTACGAACAATTTTTATTGACATCATTCTCTCCCACCATTTTTAATTTTTGAGTTAAACACTATTTTGTTGTTAAATGCCCCAAATTTGAAATATTTCAAAATTTAAATTCGTTGGGTTGGTAATAATGATAGTTGAGTTATAATCGCTTATAAATAACGATTTGTTGTTTCAATACAAATAATTTTCATTTCCAACATTAATTTATATATATTTACGGTTTATAATTAAAATTGGGATATATTGTAGTTGGACAGGAATCTTTCATAGATTTCGTTAAAAAGAAAGACGAAAACTTACGAAATACACTTCTCGCCGGGTATTAATTAAAGTTTTGAAATTAGATTTCCAAATTAATGTGCCCAGGGTAAAATAAATTAAAAGTGACGTTCGCGAAGCAAGACTTGGGCAAAGTTAATCAAGAATAAATTTTCAACAAAACTAAAAAAGTTCAAGCTGAAACTTTGACTTAATATACGCAACAATAAGGTAGAAATCTTAAGAACTTCCTACATTAAAACAAATCAACCGGATTCTAATCATAATCTCTCCCTATCTTTCTCGTATCCTTTTAGAAATAAATTCCAGCGGAAAGAGCAATTGTAAAGCGAGAGTTGTCCATAAAATAAATATCTCGAGGACGCGATAGTCGCAGGATGATAGTAATCCTGGTCATAAATCCGACAAGTTTCAAGCACGCGTTATGGCACCCCCGGGGTGAAAACTCCACCTAGACATTGACAACTATTTTATGTTTTAAACGTTTTTCATAATATATAAAACTAAATAAATTTATCTTTTAAACAAAATTGAACACCACTTTAATGTTTTCCATGTTTAATGTCTATAATCCGTGAAAAGTGAATGAATAAATATTATACGTTTGGAAAAACGATATGAATATTTACCGAGCCCTAAGGGAATTCCCGGTAAAAGTTCGTATTTGTAAAACTCAACCTGAAACGAGAATATGTAGTAGTGATGCAAATAGACCGTGGATATTGATTAATTTTTTTTTATTTGAAATTTTTAATTACTACATATTTTGCACATACTAGATTATTACCTCCATGATAAGCGAATTTTTTCGTTAACCCATTTTTTTTCAGTGCGTGCCACAACAAAAAAAATACACATTCATCCATCATTCATTCATTTCGGTTTTGGTCGGTTCGTTTTAGTTTGTTTCGAAATTCTTTGCACACTCATTTTCCATACACCGACGTGAAGAGGGAACCTTTGTTTTAACATTTGTGGTTGTCGAAACCGACCGAAAAGGTTTACCCCACTTCGAGTTGTTAAAAGACTATCAATCATTTTTAAAGACCTCATTTTCATAATTAATATCGCACTTAAAATTTATTTTGAAACATTAACAGTTACATTTATAAATAAATAGAGAAGCGTTTCCAGGTTTCCCTTCGACCTTCGTTGGATGAATGCATTTTTCATAGGCACACGAACTGAGGGGGTGTTCCAGGGGGAGCGAAATCTGCGTTTTATGTATTATGCAGCGCCACTTCCGTCCCCACGGGAACGTTGGGCGTCTGGAATCGGAAATGTTGCCGTTTCCGACAACAGTTTACCCTCTCGTTTAGATTCCCAATTGGTTTACAATTGCTCGATGGATGCGGAATATATAGTAACGAGATTATTTCTTATTTAATTTCTTATTTAATCCTTCAATTCCAATTGAAATAAATAAGAAGAACAAATTGAAACGTTAAGATAATTTCGGATTGATCGGATTTAAAGAAGACGCCTCGAAGGAATGCACGTGTACTGGATGAGAGAAGGGAAGGGAGAAGCAAAGTATATCTTCATTTTCTTGCAGCGGCCGATGGTGCGGGCCTTCTTTATCTCCGCGCACGATTATTCACGGCGGTTATTGTACCGCGATTCCGTGAGTTATCAGGAAACGATTTGCCTCAAGTAATAGTTTAATAGAAATATCTTCGTCCACGGTGGTCCGATTCAAACATTAAGACAACTTTCAAACCCCTCTAACATTAAAATCTGTCTTCAAAATAAAACTGATTTTGAATTTGTAGCAAGTATACGATTTATTTTAAATCTAGATTATGTCAAGAATTGCAGGTTTCGTTATTTGGGGTTATCTCCAAACTGACTTTATGAACATAGAAATATTTCTTGACACTCTTAAACTACATACTTTCAGCTTTAATTTTATACATGAATGAACCTTTTATTCCTTCAAATATAATCAGAACCATTTATTGAAAAATTTGTTATTTTCTAATTAGTCGATTATATCAAAGATTACATTATTAGTTATTTGGGATTATCTTCAAAGTGTTGTTATTAACACACAAATATTTTTTGACATCCTTAAACTACACCTTTTTAGGTTCAATTTGATACCTAAATCAATCTTTAATTCCTTCAAATATAGTCAAAACGGTTTATTAGAAAATGCGTTCTTTCCTAAAAAATTAGTTATGTCAAGAATCACAGTTTTAATTATTTGGGATTATCTCCAAAGTGATGTTATTAACATACAAATAATTGTTGATATTCTTAAACTACACCCTTTTAGCTTTAATTTGATACATGAATGAACCCTTAATTCCTTCAAATATAATCAAAACGATTTATTGAAAAATTTGTTATTTTCTAGTAAGTCGGCTATATCAAGAATTACAGTCTTACTTATTTGGGATTATCTCCAAAGTGTTGTTATTAACATACAAATATTTCTTGATATTCTTTATCTACACACTTTTAGCTTTAACTTGATACATGAATGAACCTTTAATTACTTCAAATGTAATCAAAACGATTTATTGAAAAATTTGTTATTTTCTAGTAAGTCGGTTATAGCAAGAATTACAGTTTTGCACTTTTAGAACAAAAGTTGTTGCAAATTTTATTCTGAACAATATTGTTGAATTACATTCTAGCTTTTAGATGCGTCAATATTGAGAAACATACGATAATATGAAAATTTGATGAATTTGTGCTTTTTTAAGTAATTGAAGGTATCACTTAGGAATCAGAGCATGTTATAAAAAAACTTTTAGAACAATAGTTGTAGCAAATTTTATTCTNAATTTGATACATGAATGAACCTTTAATTCCTTCAAATATAATCAAAACGATTTATTGAAAAATTTGTTATTTTCTAGTAAGTCGGCTATATCAAGAATTACAGTCTTACTTATTTGGGATTATCTCCAAAGTGTTGCTATTAACATACAAATATTTCTTGGCATTCTTTATCTACACACTTTTAGCTTTAATTTGATACATGAATGAAATTTTCATTCCTTCAAATATAATCAGAACGATTTATTGAAAATTTTGTTATTTTCTAGTAAGTCGGTTATATCAAGAATTACAGTCTTACTTATTTGGAATTATCTCCAAAGTGTTGTTATTAACATACAAATATTTCTTGATATTCTTTATCTACGCACTTTTAGCTTTAATTTGATACATGAATGAAACTTTAATTCCTTCAAATATAATCATAACGATTTATTGAAAATTTTGTTATTTTCTAGTAAGTTGGCTATATCAAGAATTACAGTCTTCCTTATTTGGGATTATCTCCAAAGTATTGTTATTAACATACAAATATTTCTTGATATTTTTTATCTACACACTTTTAGCTTTAATTTGATACATGAACCAACCTTTAATTCTTTTAAATATAATCAGAACGATTTAGTGAAAAATTTGTTATTTTCTAGTAAGTCGGTTATATCAAGAATTACAGTCTTATTTGGGATTATCTCCAAAGTGTTGTTATTAACATACAAATATTTGTTGATATTCTTAAATTGCACCCTTTTAGCTTTAATTTGATACATGAATGAACCCTTAATTCCTTCAAATATAATCAGAACGATTTATTGAAAAATTTGTTATTTTCTAGTAAGTCGGCTATATCAAGAATTACAGTCTTACTTATTTGGGATTATTTCCAAAGTGTTGTCATTAACATAAAAATATTTCTTGATATTCTTTAACTACACACTTTTAGCTTTAATTTGATACATGAATGAACTTTTCATTCCTTCAAATATAATCAGAACGATTTATTGAAAAATTTGTTATTTTCTAGTAATTCGGTTATATCAAGAATTACAGTTTTACTTATTTGGAATTATCTGCAAAGTGTTGTTATTAACATACAAATATTTCTTGATATTCTTTATCTACACACTTTTAGCTTTAATTTGATGCATGACTGAACCTTTAATTCCTTCAAATATAATCAAAACGATTTATTGAAAATTTTGTTATTTTCTAGTAAGTCGGCTATATCAAGAATTACAGACTTACTTATTTGGGATTATCTCCAAAGTGTTGTTATTAACATACAAATATTTCTTGATATACTCAAATTACACACTTTTAGCTTTAATTTGATACATGAATGAACCTTTAATTCCTTCAAATATAATCAGAACGATTTATTGCAAAATTTGTTATTTTCTAGTAAGTCGGTTATATCAAGAATTACAGTCTTACTTATTTGGGATTATCTCCAAAGTGTTGCTATTAACATACAAATATTTCTTGATATTCTTTATCTACACACTTTTAGCTTTAATTTGATACATGAATGAACCTTTAATTCCTTCAAATATAATCAAAACGATTTATTGAAAAATTTGTTATTTTCTAGTAAGTCGGCTATATCAAGAATTACAGTCTTACTTATTTGGGATTATCTTCAAAGTGTTGTTATTAACATACAAACATTTATTGATATTCTTAAACTACACACTTTTAACATTAATTTCATACATGAATGAACCTTTAATTCCTTCAAATATAATCAAAACGATTTATTGAAAAATTTGTTATTTTCTAGTAAGTTGGCTATATCAAGAATTACAGTCTTACTTATTTGGGATTATCTCCAAAGTGTTGTTATTAACATACAAATATTTGTTGATATTCTTAAATTGCACCTTTTAGCTTTAATTTGATACATGAATGAACCCTTAACTCCTTCAAATATAATCAGAACGATTTATTGAAAAATTTGTTATTTTCTAGTAAGTCGGCTAATCAAGAATTACAGTCTTACTTATTTGGGATTATTTCCAAAGTGTTGTCATTAACATACAAATATTTCTTGACATTCTTAAACTACACACTTTTAGCATTAATTTGATATATGAATGAACTTTTCATTCCTTCAAATATAATCAGAACGGTTTATTGAAAAATTTATTTTCTAGTAAGTCGGTTATATCAAGAATTACAGTCTTACTTATTTGGGATTATCTCCAAAGTGTTGTTATTAACATACAAATATTTATTAATATTCTTAAACACCCTTTTAGCTTTAAATTGATACATTATAGAACCTTTTCTTTAGACCAATATATTCAGAACGATTTATTGAAAATGGCGTTTTTTCTGAAATTTTCTAAATAATTTATTATGTTAAGATTTACCCATGATTAAAATCAATACAAATATGTTTTTATTTATATTGGAATCCATGTTGCAAATTAATGAATAAATAATAAAATAACTTCTACTTGCTCCTACATGTTTCGAGAATTTCATTCCCATCTTCAGCGACAAGCGTCAGGAACTTTAAGAAAGATTTCAAACCAAGTCGTGTTAAAATGAAATCAGATTTTAATAAAATTTATAAACATTATAATTAACAAATCAAATTTAAAATAAATATTAAGTGGTAAAACATTAAAATTGGTTTGTTCTTTGGAGGAGATTAAAAGAGACTGAGACAGTGTCTTTCAATCTCCCCTGGAAAAAAATTTTTCTTCAGAAAACTAATGTTTTTTAATCGTTCTATTTGGTTTGAAATCTTTCTTACAGTTCCTGACGCTTGTCGCTGAAGATGGGGATGTAATTCGCGAAACATGTACGACACTGCGTATTTAAATAAAGCAAATAGAAATTATTTTATTATTTATGTTTTTATTTGCCATAGATGAAGCGTATAAGGTTATTTAATGCAAACTTCATGAATAATGTATTAGTTTCAATTTTTGTTACCGTTTTATCGACGTTCAAAGACAACAATGAGAACTTTCCGGTGCCGAGTGCGTTCTTTTTGGTCGACCGAAAGGTGAAAGGTATTGTCTCACGTATAAACGACCACATAAAATATTATAATTACCCTCCTTTTCACTTCTCTTCCCTACATCCATTGTGATCCAGACTTGGTAAGATTCAATTGTACCGTTATTTACTTTTATTAATATTACACATAATTTTTTTTCCGATAAATTTATTTGAATTTGTATTATTCAAAGCTGTTTTCGTTGTCAGGACGATTATTTTTATTTACCTACGTACAACATACCGGGCAGAGATTGTAACCCTTTCATAATAAATACAAAGAGTGGTGCGAGCCGGCCAGCTTTGTTGTGGGCCCCGCGGGGCTTGCACATTTAGTTTAGTCCTTTTCGGTTTCGGCCCCGTTTTCTCGTTCCTGGTCTCTTGTCTCCTTGTCGTTTGCATTCTTTTTCTTTTCGTTTTCGTTCGTTCATTCTCCAACCAAGGGCTGAGCGACCCAATTTATATGACTGCATTGTTGTACACTCTCAGTACGTTGTTTATGTGGCAAATACGTTTGTTAACGTTGCAATTTATTGACCTCATTGCTTATTTTACGCTTTTAACCGTGCCAACTCATAAAGTTTTATAATGTAGGTACCATTTTATTACTCACAAAACGAAAAAGGTGGCTGTATAAATCGATTTTTATGACAAATTTTTGTCACATTCAATAAATACATAAGTACAATAACTTTTTTGAAAACATGACCGTTTTAAGAATTATAACCACATCATTGTTTCAGTACAACTCGAAATAAAATCAAATTAGAATTTAAGAAGTCTAGTATTTTATTTATAACAAGAGAGAACCTCACAACCGAATTCGACGAACAATATCTTATTCGAAGGCTTTTAACCATTGGCCAATGCGAAAATGGGAACGCCCGGTTCGAAATCTTTTTCGAATTCCGCTAAAATGTTCAAACATAACGAAAATACACAAAAATAACTTCCCTTGGGAGACCATAACTTCTAAACGACTTACTGGATTATCAAAATCTATACGTCAATCGATTCGTCGTGGTTTCTTCTATCAAAAACATAGAATGCGCGATCTCAGTTCATTCCCGATAAGTTAGTACAGTTCTCAGAACGATATTGTGTTTGGCTTGTTCTTTATACACGTCATTTAGTTAATCTACCCGGGACTCGGAAAGTTTTAGAAAAAAAGTTTTAGTGTAAAAGTTGTAGCAAATTTTGTTCTTAACAATATTGCTCCTTTACACTTTTGCTCTCAGATGCATAAATATCGAGAAAAATTCGAAAAGATGAAATTTAGATGAAATCGTTGTTTTACATATTGTTGTAGGTAAAACACGGGAATCGAAACGTTTTGGAAAAAAAGTTTTAGTATAAAAAATGTAGCAAATTTTGTTCTTAACAATATTGTTCCTTTATACTTTTGCTCTCGTATGCATAAATATCGAGAAAAATTCGAGAACATGAAATTTAGATAAAATCGTTGGTTTACAAGTTTTGTAGGTAGAGCACGGGATTCGAAGTGTTTTACAAAAACGGTTTTAGTACATGAGTTGTAGCAAATTTAATTCTTAACAATATTGCCCTTTTACACTTTTGCTCTCAGATGCATAAATATCGAGAAAAATTGGAAAAGGTAAAACTGAGATGAAATGGTTGTTTAAAATATTGTTGAAGGTAGAAGAGCAGTGGATTCGGAACGTTTTAGAAAAAAGGTTTTAGTATCAAAGTTGTAGCAAATTTTATTGTTAACAATATTGCTCTTTTACACTTTTGCTCTCAGATGCATAAATACCGAGAAAATTTGGAAAAGGTAAAATTCAGAAGAAATCGTGTGTTTTACATATTGTTGTAGGTAGAGCACGGGATTCTGAACGTTTTGGAAGAAAAGTTTTACCATAAAAGTTGTAGCAAATCTTGTTCTTAACAATATTGCTCCTTTACACTTTTGCTCTCAGATGCATAAATACCGAGAAAATTTGGAAAAGGTGAAATTCAGATGAAATCGTGATTTTACATATTATTGGTAGAGGATTTAATTCGGAACGTGTTGGAAGAAAAGTTTTAGTGTAAAAGTTGTAGCAAATCTTGTTTTTAACAATATTGCTCCTTTACACTTTTGCTCTCAGATGCATAAATACCGAGAAAATTTGAAATAGGTGAAATTCAGAAGAAATCGTGATTTTACATATTATTGGTAGAGGACGCAATTCGGAACGTGTTGGAAGAAAAGTTTTAGTATAAAAGATGTAGCAAATTTTGTTCTTAATAATATTGCTCCTTTACACTTTTGCTTTCAGATGCATAAATACCAAGAAAATTTGGAAAAGGTGAAATTCAGATGAAATCGTGATTTTACATATTATTGGTAGAGGACGGAATTCGAAACGTGTTGGAAGAAAAGTTTTAGTATAAAAGTTGTAGCAAATCTTGTTTTTAACAATATTGCTTCTTTACACTTTTGCTCTCAGATGCATAAATACCGAGAAAATTTGGAAAACGTGAAATTCAGATGAAATCATAATTTTACATATTGTTGTAGGTAGAACACGAATTTTGGAACGTTTTAGAAAAAAAGTTTTAGTATAAAAGTTATAGCAAATTTTATTCTTAACAATATTGCTCTCTTGCACTTTTGTTGTTAGATGCGTCAATATCAAGAAAATGCGAAAATATGAAAATTTGATGAATTTGTTGCATTTTCAAGTTATTGAAGGTGTCACTTGGGAATCGGAGCATTTTATAAAAAAACTTTTAGAACAAAAGCTGTAATAAATTTCATACTTAATAATATTGCTCTCTCGCACGTTTGCTCTTAGATGCGGCAATATCGAGCAAGACATAAAAATATGAAAATTTTATGAATTTGTTGGTTTTTCAAGTTATTGAAGTTATTGAAATTCAGAACGTTATAGAAAAAAAATTTCAGAACAAAAGTTGTAGCAAATTTAATTCCTAACAATATTGCGCTCTTACACTTTTGCTCTTAGATGCGTCAATATCGAGAAAATGCGAAAATATGAAAATTCGATGAATTTATTGCTTTTTAATGAATTTGTTACATTTTCAAGTTATTGAAGGAGTCACTCGGAAATCGGAACATTTTACAAAACAATTTTTAGAATAATAGTTGTAGCAAATTTTATTCTTAACAATATTGTTGCCTTACATTTTAGCTCTTAGATGCGTCAATATTGAGAAAAA
>NW_019281758.1:0-11956 GCF_000648695.1 Onthophagus taurus | reverse complement strand
GATTTAATCTAACGGTAAGCGTGGGTGGACGTGCTTGCAGAACGTGGTTATTTTTTAACGATTGACACGTGCGATCGAAAGTGATTTTAGTCTGTGTGTATTAAACTTGAAAACTCCAGGTTGAGCCGGCGCACATGCGCACATAACTCAGACCTGGGGTGAAGATAAAAAGGTTAAATGCAGGACAAACAGTTATTAATGCCTGATAAATAAAAAACAACTTAAAATTTGCAATTTAAGCAGCCAATTTTTATGAAATAATCGATCTATCTATTCGAAATTATGTTCTAAAAAAAGCACGTACTTCGTTCCTTAGTTCAAACAAACGGTTGAGTATTTTTCCTCGTGACAACCATTGACATCAGCATGTAACAGAAGAGATGTATGTACACTTCCCATTTCCTCACATAGTATTTTGAATAAACGATTATTTAGAGGCCGAGATTTTATGAAGTTAATGATTTTGACCACCTCATCGAGAGCCTTCTTATAATTGCGGGATAATTTCTTTGCAGCAAGTGCCTAGGTATGTAGCATACAGTGACTGCTACAACAGTTTTTGGCGATATTTTTAATAAGCTGTACAGCCCCATTAATTGTGCCGCTCATGGCTTTTGCTCCATCTGTACAGATATCGATGCAGTTGTCCCATGGTATTTCATTGTCTTCAAGAAAAGAATTTAGGAGACTAAATATTTCCAGTCCAGTAGTTCGTAGATCTTACCTATTTCTTCTGCAGATTTTTCATCTAACATACATTTTACCATCTCCATAGTGCAAGGTTTTATGAGATTTTCCGCAATTGAGTAGGCTTCATCGCGTTGAGCTATTTGATAACTGACCAAGTAAGAAGCCTCAGCCGCTTTTTCATTAATCCTAGTTAAATCCATAAACGAGCTGCATGTTATATCTTTCCTATTTAAGTTTTCTATAATATTTTCAATAAGTTGGAATATCGCTCTTGTTGTTCTTCCCTTAATGTAACCATTTTGTGAGTTATTTAGCAATTTATGTTTAGTTAGATAATTCATTACCCTATTAAAAACCATCTTCTCAATAATTTTTGCAATATTTGATACAAGTGCAATAGGCCTGTAATTTGAAAAATCATTTATTGCAATATGCAGTAATCCGGCACATTCGGTAATCTGTCAGTGTGAAAAATGTTATGGTGGCGGATTAACGAGCTACTGTATTTGGGCCTTGACTTTTGGCACGGATTCTTTTATATCAGATTTTAATCCCTTCACGCCCAGAATTAAATTGAAAATAATCTCTGCAACACCAACTTGAGCCTTAACTTGAACTTTCCAGCCTTAAAAATCTCAATGTCACACCAACACTACTATCTTATATTAAAATACGTTATGACCCCACCATAGGCGTTCTTGGTGAAAAGCAGTCACATTACTAGAACGCCACCGTTGGCGTCACTGGGCGTGAAGGGGTTAAAAGAATTAACACAAAAAAGTTATTTGTCCTCTTGGTGGATTTTTCCTTCATTAATTTTTTCAGTACATTTCAGAAAATCCCATTTGTAATCACACGTCAATATCAATAATCCCATTCGTCAGCATTGAAAAGCACAGAAAAAAGCTTGGAGAAACGTAACTCGAGAGAAAGTTCCTCATACGCTCATAATCCTCATCCTATTTCAGGACTGTAACAGGAAAATCATCAAAATTTCATCAACCAGCACTAGTACATCGACGGCTGTCCGAGTTTAGGCCGTTAAGTGATGAAATGCATCATTATTATTATATTGGTTGCTAAATTTCTGATGCGCTGAGCTACCGTGTCATTCCATAGTGGGATCTTACCTATTTCTTCTGCTGATTTTTCATCTAACATACATTTTACCATCTCCATAGTGCAAGGTTTTATGAGATTTTCCGCAATTGAGTAGGCTTCATCGCGTTGAGCTATTTGATAACTGACCAAGTAAGAAGCCTCAGTCGCTTTTTCATTAATCCTAGTTAAATCCATAAACGAGCAGCATATTATATCTTTCCTATTAAGTTTTCTATAATATTTTCAATAAGTTGGAATATCGCTCTTGTTGTTGTTCTTCCCTTAATGTAACCATTTTGTGAGTTATTTAGCAATTTATGTTTAGTTAGATAATTCATTACCCTATTAAAAACCATCTTCTCAATAATTTTTGCAATATTTGATATAAGTGCAATAGGCCTGTAATTTGAAAAATCATTTATTGCAATATGCAGTAATCCGGCACATTCGGTAATCTGTCAGTGTGAAAAATGTTATGGTGCCGGATTAACGAGCTACTGTATTTGGGCCTTGACTTTTGGCACGGATTCTTTTATATCAGATTTTAACCCCTTCACGCCCAGAATTAAATTGAAAATAATCTCTGCAACACCAACTTGAGCCTTAACTTGAACTTTCCAGCCTTAAAAATCTCAATGTCACACCAACACTACTATCTTATATTAAAATACGTTATGACCCCACCATAGGCGTTCTTGGTGAAAAGCAGTCACATTACTAGAACGCCACCGTTGGCGTCACTGGGCGTGAAGGGGTTAAAAGAATTAACACAAAAAAGTTATTTGTCCTCTTGGTGGATTTTTCCTTCATTAATTTTTTCAGTACATTTCAGAAAATCCCATTTGTAATCACACGTCAATATCAATAATCCCATTCGTCAGCATTGAAAAGCACAGAAAAAAAGCTTGGAGAAACGTAACTCGAGAGAAAATTCCCCATACGCCCATAATCCTCATCCTATTCCAGGACTGTAACAGGAAAATCATCAAAATTTCATCAACCGGCACTAGTACATCGACGCCTGTCCGAGTTTAGGCCGTTAAGTGATGAAATGCATCATTATTATTATATTGGTTGCTAAATTTCTGATGCGCTGAGCTACCGTGTCATTCCATAGTGGGATCTTACCTATTTCTTCTGCTGATTTTTCATCTAACATACATTTTACCATCTCCATAGTGCAAGGTTTTATGAGATTTTCCGCAATTGAGTAGGCTTAATCGCGTTGAGCTATTTGATAACTGACCAAGTAAGAAGCCTCAGTCGCTTTTTCATTAATCCTAGTTAAATCCATAAACGAGCAGCATATTATATCTTTCCTATTAAGTTTTCTATAATATTTTCAATAAGTTGGAATATCGCTCTTGTTGTTGTTCTTCCCTTAATGTAACCATTTTGTGAGTTATTTAGCAATTTATGTTTAGTTAGATAATTCATTACCCTATTAAAAACCATCTTCTCAATAATTTTTGCAATATTTGATACAAGTGCAATAGGCCTGTAATTTGAAAAATCATTTATTGCAATATGCAGTAATCCGGCACATTCGGTAATCTGTCAGTGTGAAAAATGTTATGGTGCCGGATTAACGAGCTACTGTATTTGGGCCTTGACTTTTGGTACGGATTCTTTTATATCAGATTTTAACCCCTTCACATCCAGAATTAAATTGAAAATAATCTCTGCAACACCAACTTGAGCCTTAACTTGAACTTTCCAGCCTTAAAAATCTCATTGTCACACCAACACTATTATCTTATATTAAAATACGTTATGACGGATAATTATTATTCTCAGGAAGGATTGTGGGCAATAAAATCGCAATTAATTGATTCACCAATATTTCGCATCTATTTTCGACGCTTCCTCAGGGTGAGTTCGTACTAAGAAATACAAAGTAATCAATTTACAAAGTAAATAAAGCTACAAATTACTTACAATTGCACTAAATTAGCGAAAACTTTAAACATTGTCAAGGAAACCACGTGTAAAATTTGAGTTAAGTGGCATAACTTACCACGTGGGTTAACTCTGAGTGAGTGAGATTAACGGTTAACCGTTGACAAGTAGCAGCGCCACTACAAGTGAAGCTTATAACGCGCGAAATTGGGTAGTATTTGAATTTAAAAATTTAAAAAGTTACAAGTTAAAAAATAAACAATAAACAATTGAACAAATATTAATTATGTCTACGGTCTGGTTTGTTTTTATATAATTCGAAGATTAATGAGTAGATATTACTGAGTGAGTCAATGTCAGTTCTAAAGTTCACTGTGTCATGTTCAATAGTAATGTGAAACATCTCTAAGAAGGTTCTATTATGGAGGTTGTTTTCAGAATCCAATATTTTAACTTCATCGAAATTAAAGTTATGATCAGTGTCCAATGTGTGTTTGGCTAAAGCACAACCACCTTTTTGATTCCTTATGTCACTTTCGTGTTGTGATATACGTTTCTTGAGCCATTGCTTGGTTTGGGCCACATAACATTTGGAACAAGCACCACACGGAATACGGTAAATAACACCAGATTGATATTCGATTGAAATTTTATCCTTCAGTGATGAGAAGATTGAGTGAAGTTTGTATGGGTAATGTTCAATTAATTTTAAACCCTTCAAGTCTTTGAATACTTTGATTAACTTACCAGTTAATTCAGGAACAAAGGTAATTTTCTTGTATTGGATAGAGGATTCTTCTGGGGTTTGTGTAATTTGGTCTTGATTGATGTTGGGTTGAACATTAAAAATGAGTTTGTTAAGGAGTTTCACTGGATATTGATTATTTAGAAAAATGATTTTGAGTTTTACTAAATTTTCATTGATAAACATTGGATCTGAGATACTTGTTATACGATGTTTCATAGCGAGTACAGTGTTGATCTTATGTTTTAGCTTGTGAAGGGAACTGAAATGTATGAATCTACCTGAGAAGGTAGATTTTGTGTACCAATCAAATACAATTGTATTGTCCTGAGTCCTAATTACCCTCGTGTCTAGGAAAGGCACTGAACCATTAGATTCCTTCTCTAGGGTAAACTGTATGTGTGGATTAAATGAATTGTAAGAAGTTAAGACCTTTTCAACAGAATTTCCTGGTACAGATAGTAGGATGTCGTCTACATACTTTTTGATAAAGGGAGGTGCAAAATCCAACGAGGGGATAACCTTATTTAGAGTGTAGTCCATCACAACCAAGGCAAGAATGGGTGAAATTGGGGAACCCATAGGAGTCCCAAAAGTTTGTTGATAGGTAGTGCCATTAAAGGTGAAACCCGTAGTTTCGTATATAGTTTTTAAGGTTCTTAAGAACAATTCTTGGTCAACATTATAGTGTGTAGAGACTGAAGACCATTCTTCTTTTATGATTTCAGTAACCAGTGGAAGAGGAATATTCGTGAATAGGCTCACCACATCCAGAGATATGATGACAAAACCATCAGGCTTCACTTTATAAGCTTCACTTGTAGTGGCGCTGCTACTTGTCAACGGTTAACCGTTAATCTCACTCACTCAGAGTTAACCCACGTGGTAAGTCATACCAATTAACTCAAATTTTACACGTGGTTTCCTTGACAATGTTTAAAGTTTTCGCTAATTTAGTGCAATTGTAAGTAATTTGTAGCTTTATTTACTGTGTAAGTTGATTACTTTGTATTTCTTAGTACGAACTCACCCTGAGGAAGCGTCGAAAATAGATGCGAAATATTGGTGAATCAATTAATTGCGATTTTATTGCCCACAATCCTTCCTGATAATAATAATTATCCTTCAAACTGCTAACGGGATTGAGGAAAAAAATCTCCTGAATACGTTATGACCCCACCATAGGCGTTCTTGGTGAAAAGCAGTCACATTACTAGAACGCCACCGTTGGCGCCACTGGGCGTGAAGGGGTTAAAAGAATTAACACAAAAAAGTTATTTGTCCTCTTGGTGGATTTTTCCTTCATTAATTTTTTCAGTAAATTTCAGAAAATCCCATTTGTAATCACACGTCAATATCAATAATCCCATTCGTCACCATTGAAAAGCACAGAAAAAAAGCTTGGAGAAACGTAACTCGAGAGAAAATTCCCCATACGCCCATAATCCTCATCCTATTCCAGGACTGTAACAGGAAAATCATCAAAATTTCATCAACCGGCACTAGTACATCGACGCCTGTCCGAGTTTAGGCCGTTAAGTGATGAAATGCATCATTATTATTATATTGGTTGCTAAATTTCTGATGCGCTGAGCTACCGTGTCATTCCATAGTGGGATCTTACCTATTTCTTCTGCTGATTTTTCATCTAACATACATTTTACCATCTCCATAGTGCAAGGTTTTATGAGATTTTCCGCAATTGAGTAGGCTTCATCGCGTTGAGCTATTTGATAACTGACCAAGTAAGAAGCCTCAGTCGCTTTTTCATTAATCCTAGTTAAATCCATAAACGAGCAGCATATTATATCGTTCCTATTAAGTTTTCTATAATATTTTCAATAAGTTGGAATATCACTCTTGTTGTTGTTCTTCCCTTAATGTAACCATTTTGTGAGTTATTTAGCAATTTATGTTTAGTTAGATAATTCATTATCCTATTAAAAACCATCTTCACAATAATTTTTGCAATATTTGATATAAGTGCAATAGGTCTGTAATTTGAAAAATCATTTATTGCAATATGTAGTAATCCGGCACATTCGGTAATCTGTCAGTGTGAAAAATTTTATGGTGCCGGATTAACGAGCTACTGTATTTGGGCCTTGACTTTTGGCACGGATTCTTTTATATCAGATTTTAACCCCTTCACGCAAAGAATTAAATTGAAAATAATCTCTGCAACACCAACTTGAGCCTTAACTTGAACTTTCCAGCCTTAACATGTTTGCTACCAAGCGTCACACATATGTGACGCATGAATTTCCTTACAGGACCGGCGTCACATATATGTAACACCGAGATCACAATGTTTCAAACGCGTTTTCTTATAAACCGGTCTATATATACGCTGTTATATATTGCTGTTTCCACGATCTCGATATTTGTTTGATACAAACACGTGCCACATGGTCTGCAGTTTTGTGTTTTAATTGATTCAAAACAAATTTTTTTTAAATTTTGATGTTATAGTCATATTCTGTTTCTATGTGCGGCTGGAAATTAATAAATAATAATTTTATTATTAATTTTATTGTGTTTAGCAAGAAAAGGTAAATATGATTATTTTTCAATGTAAATTTTCGTGAAGTTCTTGATATATTAGTGGTCTAGTCAACCTTGGATGGTCAGGGGTTGACGATGGTGTTTTGTTATTATCAATACATTTATTATAGGTTTACTATGGCTAGCACCAGTCGTAAGANTCCAAACAAAAGAAAAGATCTGCTACCTTTTATGTTTGCGACACTTGTAAAATTGATGACCAACCGGTTGGTTTATGTACCGATAACTGTTTTAAAGAATACCATACGAAATAAATCTTGATGAATCTTGAATTTTACAATTCAAATAAAATTAATTGATAGTTTTCAATCATAAAAGTTCTGTTTTCTTATTTTTCACATTTTGTATCTAAAAAATATTTTAAGGATATTTTATTCTAAGGATATTTTTGTTATGTTGTAATATTAGAAATAAATTTAAATTGTTTAAAAATGTATACAGTTTTAATTTTATAATGTCACATATATGTGTCAAGTGGTCAATAGGTTAAAAAGTTCCCGTCTCTGCAACACCAACTTGAGCCTTAACTTGAATTTTCCAGTCTTAAAAATCTCAATGTCACACCAACACTACTATCTTATATTAAAATACGTTATGACGCCACCATAGGCGTTCTTGGTGAAAATCAGTCACATTACTAGAACGCCACCGTTGGCGTCACTGGGCGTGAAGGGATTAAAAGAATTAACACAAAAAAGTTATTTGTCCTCTTGGTGGATTTTTCCTTCATTAATTTTTTCAGTACATTTCAGAAAATCCCATTTGTAATCNACCAATGCGGTAACTATTGTGGAAACCCCATTTGACGAAGAATATTCCAACGATTTAATGCAAATTGCTGAAGAATTTTGGTAAACTGCTATTTATCCCAAAATAATAAAAGTATTTTTTTTTAATATTAGTTAAGTCACACACAGCGTTACCCACAGCCCCTCGGCTCTGTGGCCAACTGGACACGTCGTTGACTCGTTCGACAGCGGCTGTTTCCCGAACAGAAGGCGGCTTGTTGTTCCACGTGTTTATATCTAACCGGTCACACAGAGCTGTTTTTCATTCGTTGAATGACATTGATCTTAAGTATGATGGAAGGAGGTTTATTAACTGGAGCAGTTCATGTTATTTTGAGAAGAGGAGGCACTCGATGGATCCTCCTCCTCCTCCTCCCCCCAATAAGTTTCAGGAGGGGTGAGGGTTTATAAACGCCGGCGAAATGTGGTATTGACGTAGTTCTTTCATAACAAATAGAAGTGTACAACTTTAAATTGTAAAATGTTAGTTTGTGAAGACTGTGGAAATTTTACTTGACCTGATAATTTAAAAAGACATCAACGATTATCTTACATTGGCAAGCGAATCAAGCTTGACGTACCGCAAATATCAAAAGCAGTTAAATATGACATAATTAACCTCTATACCTAAGTGTTTAACCCGTTGTTGTAACTAGTCTCATTGGGTCCGTTTTTTTGTAGCGTGCCCTGAAGAAGATTTAGAAATTAAATCGAAAGCTTGGCTCAGAAAAAGGAGGTCTTTTAATTGTACCCCCCTGTTGGTTGTAAACCCAACAATTCCTTACTCTTAACAAGTGCAACCAGTACTTCCTCGCAAGTTAAATATGACGTTTGTGATGAGCACATAAACAAGCAATGTTACTCCGCACATTTACGAAGCAACGCACATAAGAGTAACGCCTTTATTATAATCGACGACGGAGTGAAGAGAATAGCTAGAGCATTTGGCGATAAAATCGATAGTTATCGAGTAACTTGTTGGCGAACGACAATAGATGGCGTGCGGAAAGGGGATTTAAGAATAGGAGAAAGTCGGTGTGCGTCATCGGAAGATGAAGGGCGTGTGGGATATGTCGGGTAGACTAAAGAATAGAGATCGTTTTGTTTAATCACTTATATCCTTTTCTTTGTGTTCTAAAACCAATATATATTTCCTGAGACTAAAGCTGACTTTAATTTAGTGAATAACAAACTGAAGCTTTTTTGTCGATTTGAATGAATTTTCGCATAGGATTCGAGAAAAAATACTAAAGCAATCGATATTTACAGAAGTGTAAAATTAAATATGGAATGTTTTGGTTTGTATTTTTTGCAATCAAAGGAAGACTGTGAAATAAAATCATTCAATACGAAAAATAAAGTAGTATCATAAGCGTCGGATCTGTATATTGTACAAGGAATTTATTGATGAAATTTCATCAAAAATGTCAGAATTCCAGGAACGAGATTCAGATAAGCATAATGAGACATAATATATGCATTAACATGTTCGTTACCAAGCGTCACACATATGTGACGCATGAATTTCCTTACAGGACCGGCGTCACATATATGTGACACCGAGATCACAATGTTTCAAACGCGTTTTCTTATAAACCGGTCTATAATACGTATATTGCTGTTTCCACGATCTCGATATTTGTTTGATACAAACACGTGCCACATGGTCTGCGGTTTTCTGTTTTAGTTGATTCAAAAAAAATTTTTTTTAAACTTTGATGTTATAGTCATATTCTGTTTCTATGTGCGGCTGGAAATTAATAAAATAATAATTTTATTATTAATTTTATTGTGTTTAGCAGGAAAAGGTAAATATGATTATTTTTCAATGTAAATTTTCGTGAAGTTCTTGATATATTAGTGGTCTAGTCAACCTTGGATGGTCAGGGGTTGACGATGGTGTTTTGTTATTATCAATACATTTATTATAGGTTTACTATGGCTAGCACCAGCCGTAAGAAAACTGTTATCCAGGAGGAATTAGAGAATGATACAAAAAAATTATGGTTGTCGACGAAAATGATAGTTTTGAAGAACCGGTTTCTGAGTCTGAGAGTAGTTTTGCACCATCAGATTCTGACGATACCTCACAAGATTGTAACTCGTTAAGTAGCTCTAGCTCATGCTCATGCCCTTCAGTTGAAGGGAAACATTCAGAACCACACAGCAGTGAACATGGAGAAGAAAATTGGACTGATACTGACGAAAGCCCACAATTACATCCATTTAGTGAAAAAGAAGGATTGAAATGTAATATCTCATTAACATCTTCAGAGTACGACGTATTTTCGTTGATATTTGATGAAAAGCTTATTGAAAAAATTTGTGATTGGACAACTGCTCGCGCTAATTATATGATTCAAAATCAAAACCTAAAACGTAAGTCAAATATGAAAAGATGGTTTCCAACTACTTCTGACGAAATAAAAAAGTTTCTAGGATTATGTATCGTAATGGGTAAAGTTATTGGTGTAAAAATAGTATCTACTATCACCCATTGTTTGGAAATAATATGCCAAGAAACCGTTTTGAAAACATACTAAGATGTTTATGTTTTTATAAAGAAACAGATGATAAATCCTATAAAATGCATAAAATTGATCAAGTTTTGAATCATATTTTACATAATATACAAAGTTTATATTATCCTGGTGAACATCTTTCATTAGACGAAGCACTAGTTTTGTGGCGAGGACGTTTGAGCTTTAGACAGTACATACCGAACAAAAAGGCAAAATTGGAATAAAATTGTATGAATTATGTACACCTGATGGATTTTTGCTGAATATTTTAGTTTATTGTGGAAAAGGAACTGTCAATAATGAAAGTGGACATGCTGCTTCTGTAGTTTATGAACTCGTTAAAAATTATTTAGGTAAAGGTCATACACTTTACATGGATAATTATTATAACAGTATAAAGCTAGCAGAATGCCTTTACAAGGACAAAACACATGTAGCGGTACGCTTCGAAAAAATAGAAAAGGCAATCCTGTGAAAGTTGTGCCTACGAAGCTGAAGAAAGGTGACTCTATTTTCCAAAGAAAAAATTGTGTCCATGTTCAAATATGGAAAGATAAACGAGAGGTTTTATCAATATCTACAAAACATTCAGCTGAATTCCAAGAAGTGGCTAACAAAAAGGGAAATTATAAATTCAAACCAATCACTATCGTTGATTATATTAATTATATGTCAGGCATTGACCGAACTGACCAAATGGTGTCCTACTACTCCACATCACGCAAATATGTGCGTTGGTATTTGAAGATGTTCTTTCATCTTCTAGATGTGTGTATTTGGAATTCATGTTATATTTACAATAAAGTGGTACGTAAGAAGATGACCTACTTACAATATCGAGATGCAATAGCAAATAAATTATTGCAACATAATATTATTGTAAATCAAGAACAGAGGACAACAGAAGATCAACATTTTCCCAAAAAAGTAGCTAAAAGAGTGAGATGTCGCATGTGTTCCAAACAAAAGAAAAGATCTGCTACCTTTTATGTTTGCGACACTTGTAAAATTGATGACCAACCGGTTGGTTTATGTACCGATAACTGTTTTAAAGAATACCATACGAAATAAATCTTGATGAATCTTGAATTTTACAATTCAAATAAAATTAATTGATAGTTTTCAATCATAAAAGTTCTGTTTTCTTATTTTTCACATTTTGTATCTGAAAAATATTTTATTCTAAGGATATTTTTGTTATGTTGTAATATTAGAAATAAATTTAAATTGTTTAAAAATGTATACAGTTTTAATTTTATAATGTCACATATATGTGTCAAGTGGTCAATAGGTTAAAAAGTTGTACATATAGACCTCCGTCACACTGGTGTGACGTGTTCAAGAAAACAAGTTCTCATAATTTTCTTACTATATATTATATTCCTGGTACAAAAACAGAAAATTTTCGAAGAAAATAAGAATAAATTGTTTTCAGTCTACCATGAGCATCTTTCGTATACCTTGTGGTAGCGAACGTGTTAAAAAAATAAATGTATAAATATTTTATTTAAGGTGGACTTTAATGCAATCCCTCTATATGCAGTTAAATTTAAACAAATATAATCCTATCAGAGCATCTAATTACATCGATCTACCGCCGCAAATAAAAGGAAAACGTGCTGTGATAAATATACAAAACGCCGATG
>NW_019281757.1:0-11916 GCF_000648695.1 Onthophagus taurus | reverse complement strand
GGAAATATAGTTGTTTATCTAATTACCAAAACCATGGAATTTACATATCGTCGATTAAGAGTGTTAACCTGCTAACTTCACATTTTTGATACTTTCAACTTTTCAATGTCTTCATGATTCTGGATGTCTAGTGATATGAATGATATTTAAAAGTCCAAAGCGCCAAAACAGTGGAGTTAGCACATTAACACTCTTAACCGACGATATGTAAGAAAGATATATACAGGGGCTGATCTCTTGAAGATATCACGCACTGTGCTGCATAATTTATCCTGATGTGCCTTGATTCGTGCAGCACTGACCGTAATTAGCTCATCACGTGTGTTTTCTTTTACTTGATAAACATCGCTTTTCAGCCATCCCCACATTTCATAATCTAACGGTCACGACCAATCCACTGTTCCGCAAAGGTTTGGTTCCGGTATTGCTTCACTTGACGGCCGTAGTGAGCATGGGCCCCATCATGCTGGATATATTGGCTCTGGTAGCCAAAGGAATATCTTCTAATAGTATTGGAAGGTCATTGCACAAGAACACTAAATATCTTCCGCTGTTAAACGCTCGGGTAGTACGAAAGGCCCAATTAAGTTATTGTAAATAATTCCACACCATACATTCACAGGCAATTTTACTTGAAAATTTGTTTCAACACTATTGATACGATTTATACTATTTATACTATTGAACGATATTGATTCCAGTACGGGTGAAAGTGGCCTCATCGGTAAAAAGTATCACAGGAACCAGGCGCGGTTAGATATTACCCATCCACAAAATTCCAATCTTCTGGCAAAGTCTGTTGGTCCAAGGTGTTGTATTGGTCTCCATACTTTTACATGAGGAACATCAAGACGAGCAGAAAGTCTTCTTGTACTAGTAGATACACTGCGTTCTACCGACTAAAGAATTTGTTCAACTTCATTCAGAATTTGCACACCTGCACGTTGAGAATGAATACTTGTACTTGGAACAGAACCGGTTTCATGCAATCTGTTGGATGTTCGAATAAATGCTCTTGAATGTACCACTCGGTTAGGAAATCGTCTCCTATAGTGACGACGAGCAGCACGTGCGTTTCCATTGTAAAAATCGTAACAAAACACCATATCAGCATATTCTACATTAGTCAATATGTGCGGTATTATCAACAACTTAGTCGACACGTCAATCAAACAATGTTAAATGTCAAACTATAACTGTTTCACAACAGCCGTGCGTGATATTAATTTATGCATTAACTGTATCTCAGTTACATTTGAGAATTGAGCACTTGTTTTTAGGAACTTTTCTGCTTAAAATGAACAAATGTATAACATATTAACGTATGTACATTCCGCATGAAACACCCTGTATATATACAGAGTACTCCTTCGAAAAATTACGATCAAC
Source organism: Onthophagus taurus (assembly GCF_000648695.1). Lineage (NCBI taxonomy): Eukaryota > Metazoa > Arthropoda > Insecta > Coleoptera > Scarabaeidae > Onthophagus > Onthophagus taurus. The sequence continues at coordinate 10,527 of NW_019281757.1, read as the reverse complement.
TGAAATTTGCCTTTTTCTTTGCTGGAGAATTTTACGAAAATGTGCCATTACATTATCATTTAAAATTTCCATTGCAAATATCCTTTATTTCAGCTGTTGAAGCATCTGACAACTCATATGCTTCTGCTAAATGCTCCTCTTCTACAGTTTTCATCTGCTCAAGTTCCAATTCCATAAGTTCTTCTGGAGTGAGTTTTTGGCTATGGTCTTGCAGCAGCCTTACCACATCATCCTCGTTGATTTCGAAACATTTGCCAATCTTTACAATGTCTTGTACCACATCTGCCTCTTCATCAATGTTTTTAATGCGTCTGTCAAGCACATTAGCTGACCAAATTTTTCTCCATGTTGACTGCAATGTACGGCAAGAAACTTCGTTCCAGGCTTTATCAATGAAATTTATGCAGGGGATAATAGTAAAATGATTCTTTCATAAATCTCGCAGGGTCAAATCTGTGTCATTAACCGCCTGGAAACACCAAGAAAAATATTTTTCGTATATACCTTTTTAAAGTTTGAAATTACTTGCTGATTCATTGGCTGTAATAAGGGTATGGTGTTAGGTGGCAGAAATTTGATCTTAATAAAGTTGTACGCAATATTTAGTTGCGTCAATATTGAGAAAAATTCGAGAATATGAAAATTTGATGAATTTCGTTGTTTTACAAGGTATTGGTAACACTCGGGAATCGGAGCATGTTATAAAAAAACTTGTAAAACGAAAGTTATGGAAAAGTTTATTCTTAACAATATTGCTCTCTTCCACTTTTGCTCTCAGATGCGTCAATATCGAGAAAAATACAAAAATATGAAATTTCGATGAATTTCTTGCATTTCCAAGTTGTTAATGGTAATACTCGAGAATCGGAGCATATTACAAGAAAACTTTTAGAACAAAAATTATAGCACATTTTATTCTTAACAATATCGCTATCTTGCACTTTTGCTCTTAGTTGTATCAATATTGAGAAAAATTCGAGAATATAAACATTTGATGAATTTCGTTGTTTTACAAGGTATTGGTAACACTCGGGAATCGGAGCATGTTATAAAAAAACTTTTAAAACGAAAGTTATAGAAAAGTTTATTCTTAACAATAATGCTTTCTTGCACTTTTCCTCTCAGATGCGTCAATATCGAGAAAAACACAAAAATATGAAATTTCGATGAATTTCTTGCATTTCCAAGTTGTTAATGGTAATACTCGAGAATAGGAGCATATTACAAGAAAACTTTTAGAACAAAAATTATAGCACTTTTTATTCTTAACAATATCGCTATCTTGCATTTTTGCTCTTAGTTGCGTCAATATTGAGAAAAATTCGAAAATATGAACATTTGATGAATTTCGTCGTTTTACAAGGTATTGGTAACACTCGGGAATCGGAGCATGTTATAAAAAAACTTTTAAAATGAAAGTTGTAGAAAGGTTTATTCTTAACAATATTGCTTTCTTGCACTTTTGCTCTTAGTTGCGTCAATATTGAGAAAAATACGAGAATATGAAAATTTGATGAATTTCGTTGTTTTACAAGGTATTGGTAACACTCGGGAATCGGAGCATGTTGTAAAGAAACTTTTAAAACGAAAGTTATGGAAAAGTTTATTCTTAACAATATTGCTCTCTTCCACTTTTGCTCTCAGATGCGTCAATATCGAGAAAAATACAAAAATTTGAAATTTCGATGAATTTCTTGGATTTTCAAGTTGTTAATGGTAATACTCGAGAATCGGAGCATATTACAAGAAAACTTTTAGAACAAAAGTTATAGCAAATTCTATTGTTAACAATATTGCTCTCTTGCACTTTTGCTCTCAGATGCGTCAATATCGAGAAACATACAAAAATATGAATTTCGATGAATTTCTTGCATTGCCAAGCTGTTAATGGTAATAGTCGAGAATAGGAGCATACTACAAGAAAACTTTTAGAACAAAAATTATAGCACTTTTTATTTTGAACAATATCGCTATCTTGCTCTTAGTTGCGTCAATATTGACAAAAATTCGAGTATATGAAAATTTGATGAATTTCATTGTTTTACAAGGTGTTGGTAACACTCGGGAATCGGAGCATGTTATAAAAAAACTTTTAAAACGAAAGTTATAGAAAAGTTTATTCTTAACAATATTGCTCTCTTGTACTTTTGCTCTCAGATGCGTCAATATCGAGAAAAATACGATAATATGAACATTTTATGAATTCGTGGTTTTCTTAAGATGATAATGGGGAAACGGAGCATATTACGAGCATATTATTAGTTTTAGCTCTACTATTGTTAGTTCTAGTTTTAGTTCAATAAAAATAAACAACAATCTAACGGTGAATAACAACTAAAACTAGAGCTAACACTGTCACTAGAACTAACACTACATCTAGAACTAGATACATTCGGATTCGTGTCTTTAGATGGCTAAACCCTAATGTTTCTTGTTCTAGATCTAGTGTTAGTTCCAGTTTTAGTTGTTATTCAGCGCTACATTGTTGTATATTTTTATTGAACTAAAAATAGAATTATCACTAGACCTAGAAACATTCGTGTTTCTTTTCGTCTTCAAACGCACTGCTAGTAACAGCTAACTGTTGGCGACACTACGTATTGGTCCGATACTGACGTCATTATCTGGATTACAAAACAACAAAGGATGTAGCAGTCCTTTTAGATTCTACCATCATCGGCTTTTATTAATGTTATCATTTTTGTGAGCGTTTGTAGAAAATAATTACGTTGTTTGGTAATTAAATTTTCCTTTTATTTTATTATTATGTTAGTGCATGTGTCAGTGGTAATTTAATGTTTTTTAAACTGTTTATTTATTTATTGTTAGAAAAGTTCTTCAAAATCGCATTAAATCCATTACAAGCACTTAGCAATAACCAAATAATATTCTACGCATTTCATTCCCAATTTAGTAATTATTCGTCCCAAATAAAGCTCAACTCAAAACAGATAATGGAACAACAACCGGTAATAAATTACAATTTGAAATTTCATTTTACAAGTTTTAACAAGTTCCTATTTATCGTGTGAATAACAATGATGTAAATTATATCTTTTACTATTCAATTTTAATCCCGTTGATGTATGTTATAAACTAGTTATTTTTTACTTGTTGTATTAAAGGGGATTCAATTTAATTAATATACGAGATGATCTATAAAAAAAAGTGTCATAAAATAGAAATCAAACTATTAAAAAACGTAACCGGGTGCAAAATTTTTACAATGGTATAAAATTTGCCGTAAAAACTAAAAACAACGTCGAGGACGCGATGCTAACGTTGATGGAACTGTAATAAAGTAAATATTACTACCGCGGTTGTGCACAGTTTTAATTACACGGTGTCATAACGGTGACGTTATAAAAAGCACGTTATCCAATGTCGCTATAATATGCATTTGGTCATTTTTAGATTTTCAACTCTTTGATAACTTTTAACTCTTCACTACAAAGATATAAAATGGGCTTATGCAATCATACGCCGCTGCGTGAGTCCGCAATTGGCAATAGAAACAAATTTTGTTATTTACTTTTTCGTGTTAAATCCATATAATCCATTTGCTTCATAAGCTCGGATATGAGCGGATTTAATACTTTTATTTATCTTTATTTATTTATCTATTATATTTAACTAAAACTAGAACAAACACGTGCTATAACCTTCTTCAGAAACAACCAAAATTAGTATTAACTTAACACTATCACTAGAACTAACACTAGACCTAGAACTAGAAACTCTATAGTGCAGCGTTGCCAACCTATGCCGGTAGAATCAATGGTAAGCTTAGATGCGTCAATATTGAAAAAAATACGAAAATATGAAAATTTGATGAATTTTGTTGTTAACCTTCGGAGTACATACAGTTAATTAATTATCGTTTCCAACGTCATCATTATATGCAAGTATGCAACCAATAACACGATTTGCGTATTCCGATACGAATACTGTGATATTGGTTGCATACTTGCAATGATGACGTCGGGTACGATAATTAATTAACACACTGCACATACAAGGTGGAACATACTGTGTATTGTGGGGAACAACAAAGAAATATAATATATAATATAATAACTAGTCGATTACTAAGTAAAACATTTATTTTTTATTTCGAAGTTTTCATAACAAGTATTACACATTATAACACTATGATCTCTACATATAAATCGTTTACAGTTTTTCTGAGCACTTCTGTCAGCAGTTTTTCTATCTTGTGTCCTTTTCTTAGGAGTAACAATAGCACTACTATTGGACTGCCTTGATGTAGTAGGTGTTTCAATGCCACAACATTTCAAATTGTGTTTCACTGATTTCTGTAATGTTTGTATTGTACTTCTTCTTTTCATATTGTTCAAGGAGAATGAAAGCTACAGTTCTTATAAAATATCATCTGCCATGTTTTTTATCTTTTATTACGTCTGGATTCGTGCTGTTGTACAACACTAATGCATTTACAACACTTATATTTAGCATATGATAGAATATGGTCATTGGTCACCTCCTCGTTGCTCTTTGCACTGAATATGCATTACATTACATTACATAGAATACATATCGGGTAGGCGGACCAACCAACCTTGCACCGCGACCCTAAGGATCTATTGTACCCCGATAGATATCGTTATCAAATTTCACCGTGCAGTCCAATGCTCTTAACGAACATTAATACCTTGCTCGGCGAAAGGTCATTCAGATCTTTTGAGGAGATAAACTGCGACCCAAAAATCGAGAATCTGATACGGTTAACGGCAGGGCAGTGGCATAAAACATGCTCAACCGTCTCTGCTTCCTCCGCACATAGTCGGCATTCAACATCGTCGGCTAAACCCAACAAGTTGAGGTGTGCTTTTAATCGGCAGTGCCCAGTAAAAACACCCATTAGAACTTTTATGCTACTACGGGCAAGTCCTAAAATATTCCCGGGTTTGACAGTGGCGATGTTAATAAACACCTTAGCATGTCTCATTCCAGGAGAACTGGTCCACAGTAGGCGAAGTCTCTCTTCAGCCCACAGTCCAATCCTATATTTGGCCATCGCAAATGATACACCAACTGCTGGTTCCGGTCCCACAAACGCTTCAGCGCTGCCATCTCGTGCTAGCTTATCTGCCGCTTCATTGCCAGCAACCCCAGAGTGACCCGGGACCCAGATCAGAGAGACTCTGTTATCACAACTCAGTGTGTTTAATGTTCTCTTACAATCATTAACCAGAGCCGACACCGTTTTCACGGCTTGCAGCGCCTGGAGAGCGGCTTGACTGTCTGAGAAAATTCGTACTGTCATGTTCTTCACCCCTCTTTCAAGAAGGATTTTAGCACCCATGTCAATAGCAAATACTTCCGCCTGGAATACAGTACAGTACGTACCCAGGCTGTAGGCTTGCTTAATTCGAGGTGTCTGGCAGTATACTCCTGCTCCTACCCCTTCAGGCGTTTTTGATCCATCTGTGTACAAGCAAATGTCTGCCCGAACCAGAGAATTTTCATTTTCGATCCAGGACTGCCGCTCAGGCAGTACAATCTGGTATCGAGCATTAATCACTGATAGTGATACCGCCAAATCTGACGGCATTGATAGCACAGTATCAGTGCTTATAATGTCTTCCGCAGCCCATTGGTAGGACATGTCGGAACAGTTTTGAGCATATTGCTTAAATCTGTAAATGGTTGTTCTAGCCACTTTCTCTATATGCAAATGCAGAGGAGATAGGCCAAGCAGAACCTCCATTGCTAGAGTTGGCGTTGTGCCTATCGCACCAGAGATTGCCAATCCAGCTACTCGTTGAATTCGTGAAAGTTTACTGATAACTGAAGTCTGTCGGACTTTCCTATACCAGGCTGCTGCTCCGTATGTGATCATAGGTCTAACCACAGTCACATAGAGCCAGTACAGTCTTTCAGGGGTAAGACCCCAATTTTTTCCACAAAGACTGCGACAAGTCCACAAGGATAGTCTAGCTTTGTGCAAAACTCCCTGCAAATGTCCATTCCATGACAGGGTTTTGTCTAGAATTACTCCTAGATATTTGACTTCCTTTGAGAAAGGAATTTCTTCACCTTGGATAGTAGGGCGGATTAGTCCATCCAACTTTCGCTTCCTGGTGAAGGGTTGGTACTATTATACAATAATATTTCTTCTGTTTTTTTTGTTTCTGGATCTATAGTGGTTGCTCAATCATGAAATGTACTGAAAAGAACCACGCTTTTATTTATTTTGGGGACGTAAGAAAGCATTTTTGATTGTGGACTAAATCCCTCTATAGTTGTAGGACGATGTTTGCTGGGTAAAAAATCAATAGGTATTTCTCTTCTGTTCTTTTCTAGTGTTCCCACAAGGGTGATTTTTTTTAAGTTAACTTTGTCCTAGAGGAATAGGAATTTCCACCTATATTATATATTGGTTGCGTGATTTCGATAATAACTTTGTAGGCCAGATCCTTTGCAACTCTATTGTCTTCTTTACCGGCATATACTTTTCCTCCTAAGAAACTTTTATATCGTATTTTGCTGGTTTCTTTGGGAGGTATTCTATAAAACTACACCTTTCTCTAAATGTTTCACCTTTCTCAACATTTCATCTATAGTTACTCACTTATCGTGTAATATTTCTTACAATTTTCGACGAAACAAGTCCAAAAATTTGAAATCGCTGTTAATTTATTGGTGGGATTCCTTTCAATTTTATTGTCAAATCTTAAATTGGCCTAAAAGTATACGAAAACTCTTTTATACATCATTGCATGAAACATAGGAAGTCCATACTTAGTACTCCATAAGTCATCCAGTGATAAATGAGCGGATCTGAACACACCACATAAATAGAGAAGACCAATTATTGTGAAGATTTCTTCTTTGTCTGTTTGTTTTTCATAAGTTTGCAATTTTTTGTTATTTGCAGTTTTGCTCTGTATTTTCAGGTTGGTAAAGACCACTATGCAATCTATAATATCATCCCAGAGCCCGCACAGTTTAGGAAAGTGATCCTAAAACGCCTCCCACTCCAGTCTCAATATTCAATGAATTAAATCGAAGCGTACGCTTATCAAGGCATTCGTTTAGTGTGGAGGGGCGCACGTTTCCTAAACTGTCCGGGTTCTGATCATCACTGATAAAACATCTCAGTGCGTCTTTTCCAGTTTGTTTTCTACCAAGTAAATTAGTCACCATGTTCTTGGCACGAATACGTGCGGTTGCTGGAGCCTTCTTATACCACTTGGTTACATTATCTTTTCCTAAGAAATAACTATCACTTTCTGTCGCATTACCATTTTCTCTATTATCTTCATCGCTACTCACTTCAATTTACGATTCTTCACTACCACTACTTTGTGCCTCGATCACTTCTGGCTTAAATTCATCATCGCTCGATAAAATATCTGTAGGTTCTTCGGGAAAATTATCGTATTCTAGAAGGATTAACCGTTCAGCTTCATTTAGACCTTTGTTCGCCATATTTTACTGACACTAAAAATGACACACATTTTAATAACTATCCAAAGAAAAAAAAGAAGAAGAAAGTAAATTTTTTATTGTAAAAGTCAGTAATATGCTACAGAACTACACTACTTCACTAACATTTATCTTTGAAATATGTGAAAAACTCGTTGGCTTAGAACAGAAATCGTAATTCGGTGATTCCCCAACTAATAAATCTCTCCAGTTCACGAAACTGCAACTTCAGCTCAGTTTAGAACTCTTTTTAGTTTTGTGAACGACGGGAAGATGGCATTAATTGTTCTTTTTAATCTATACTATACATACTGTGGTCAGTTTTACAGCAAGACCTTTTATATTACTGATAGGAAAATTTGCAAAATTTTTCTAAATACGCCAAAGTCAATCTTTTATAGTAACGGAAAAATACATGAAAGGAAAAAATAATGCTAATTTTATAGCCAAAGTTAGAACGGTGGGGTAATAGTGACAATATATATTGAAAAAATACTTTTAGAACAAAAGTTGTGGCAAATTCTATTGTTAACAATGTTGCTCTGTTACACTTTTGCTCTTAGATGCGTCAATATCGAGAAAAATACGAAAATATGAATATTGGATGAATCTGTTGCTTTTCCAAGATGTTATGGGAATCACGCGGGAAACAGAGCATATTAGAAAAATACTTGTGGAATTGGACAGTTATTGCAAATTTTATTCTTAATAGTATTGTTCTCTTGCACTGTCGCTCTTAGATGCATCAATATCAAGAAATATACGAAAATTGGATGAATTTCTTGCTTTTTTAATTTGTTAATGGTAACACTCGTGAAGCGGAGCAGGTTATTAAAAAACTTTTAGAACGAAAGTTATAGCAAATTCTATTGTTAACAATATTGCTCTCTTGTACTTTTGCTCTTAGATGCGTCAATATTGAGAAATATGAGAAAATATGATAATTGGATGAATTTGTTAATGGAAACACTCGAAAAACGGAGCATATTACAAAAGACTTGTGGAATAATAGTTATTGCAAATTTTATTCTTAATAGTATTGTTCTCTTGCGCTGTTGCTCTTAGATGCGTCAAAATCAAGAAAAATACGAAAATATAAAAATTGGATAAATTTGTTGCTTTTTCAAGTTGTTAATGGTAACACTCGTGAAGCGGAGCAGGCTATAAAAAAACTTTTAGAACGAAAGTTATAGCAAATTCTATTGTTAACAATATTGCTTTCTTGCACTTTTGCTCTTAGATCGATCAATATTGAGAAAGATACGAAAATATGAAAATTGGATGAATTTGTTGTTTTTTCAAGTTGTTAATGGCAACACTCTGGAAACAGGGCATGTGACAAAAAAAACTTTTACAACAATAGTTGTAGCAAATTTTATTGTTAACAATATTTCTCTCTTTTACTTTTGCTCTCAGATGCGTCAATATCGAGAAAAATACGAAAATATGAGTATTAGATGAATTTGTTGCTTTTTCAAGTTGTTATTGGAAAAATGCGGGAAACGGAGCATATTACAAAAAACTTGTGGAACAATAGTTATTGTAAATTTTATTCTTAATAGTATTGTTCTCTTGCGCTGTTGCTCTTAGGTGCGTCAATATCGAGAAAAATACGAAAATATGAAAATTTGGTGAATTTTTGCTTTTTCAAGTTGTTAACGGTAACACTCGTGAAGCGGAATAGGTTATAAAAAAACTTTTAGAACGAAAATTATAGCAAATTCTATTGTTAACAATATTGCTCTCTTACACTTCTGCTCTTAGACGCGTCAATATTGAGAAAGATACGAAAATATGAAAATTGGATGAATTTGTTATTTTTCAAATTGTTATTGGAAATATGCGGTAACCCGAGCATTTTACAAAAAAACTTGTGGAATAATAGTTATTGTAAATTTTATTCTTAATAGTATTGTTCTCTTGCGCTGTTGCTCTACGAGGCGTCAATATCAAGAAAAATACGAAGATGTGAAAATTGGATGAATTTGTTGCTTTTTTGAGTTGTTAATGGTAACACTCGTGAAGCGGAGTAGGTTATAAAAAAACTTTTAGAACGAAAGTTATAGCAAATTCTATTTTTAACAATATTGCTCTCTTGTACTTTTGCTCTTAGATGCATCAATATTGAGAAATATGAGAAAATATGATAATTGGATGAATTTGTTAATGGAAACACTCGAAAAACGGAGCATATTACAAAAGACTTGTGGAATAATAGTTATTGCAAATTTTATTCTTAATAGTATTGTTCTCTTGCGCTGTTGCTCTTAGATGCGTCAAAATCAAGAAAAATACGAAAATATAAAAATTGGATAAATTTGTTGCTTTTTCAAGTTGTTAATGGTAACACTCGTGAAGCGGAGCAGGCTATAAAAAAACTTTTAGAACGAAAGTTATAGCAAATTCTATTGTTAACAATATTGCTTTCTTGCACTTTTGCTCTTAGATCGATCAATATTGAGAAAGATACGAAAATATGAAAATTGGATGAATTTGTTGTTTTTTCAAGTTGTTAATGGCAACACTCTGGAAACAGGGCATGTGACAAAAAAAACTTTTACAACAATAGTTGTAGCAAATTTTATTGTTAACAATATTTCTCTCTTTTACTTTTGCTCTCAGATGCGTCAATATCGAGAAAAATACGAAAATATGAGTATTAGATGAATTTGTTGCTTTTTCAAGTTGTTATTGGAAAAATGCGGGAAACGGAGCATATTACAAAAAACTTGTGGAACAATAGTTATTGTAAATTTTATTCTTAATAGTATTGTTCTCTTGCGCTGTTGCTCTTAGGTGCGTCAATATCGAGAAAAATACGAAAATATGAAAATTTGGTGAATTTTTGCTTTTTCAAGTTGTTAACGGTAACACTCGTGAAGCGGAATAGGTTATAAAAAAACTTTTAGAACGAAAATTATAGCAAATTCTATTGTTAACAATATTGCTCTCTTACACTTCTGCTCTTAGACGCGTCAATATTGAGAAAGATACGAAAATATGAAAATTGGATGAATTTGTTATTTTTCAAATTGTTATTGGAAATATGCGGTAACCCGAGCATTTTACAAAAAA
>NW_019281756.1:5598-16062 GCF_000648695.1 Onthophagus taurus | reverse complement strand
ACTTTCTTAACTCGAAAAACGGTTAGAGAAAACCGCAAGCTTTTCAACCGTGAACCAAAAACTAAGCAGTTTTTCGCTATCTTTCTAGGTAACGAGAAATAGGTGGGAATATAAGGGAAAAAGTTTGTTGCTGAGCGGCTTGTTGCTATCGTCTCGCCGGTACAACAAAGCTATTTTTTGATATTGTTTAATAGTATATTAAAAAACAAGTTTCGTAAGACACGCTTGAAATGCACGAATTCAAGTTGAAAAACGAGTGGTGAAGCCACGAGTTTCAATGCATGAGTGCTTTAAGTCTTATGAAACGTGTTTTTATGCTATTTTTTGTAATTCGCGTTTTTATCCTTCTTTTTTAACAAAAATAAAATAAATTTTGACAATGTAGGGAAATAGGTATACAGCAGTTGGTAACACCGTAACACTTGAAAATAGAAATTTGAATTGACAATTAGAAACTGTCAAAACACAAAATGTATTCACCTGACAAAAATGTTTCATGTACACCTCCCAAAATAAGAGAAATTGCTCAGAGTTCAATGTCCTCATCATTGTGGACCTTGTATTCGATGCTAAGAACGTGTTTAAACATCCATAGACAAAAATTGTCACATTGACAACTAGAAAAATTAATGACAAAATGTCACAAACTTGAACTGGTTCCATAAAATGTTACTAAAATCTCATTACAGCATCGGATGCTGTAAGGAGTCTCATTACAGCACGCGTTTGAGTACTGTTAGAGCTTTCGTTACCGTCGCGAATTACAAAATACACCTTTACAATTACACTTGTTCAGGACACAAAAAACTTTTAGGTATACGCTTGGATACGAGTTACTTTTCAGAACAACGACGACTTACACTTTAATCGGGAAAATTAATTTATTTTTTAAATACTCGGGTGAATAATTTCATTATTTTACATCGAAATCATCAATTTTCTGTCACCATCACTTCAAATTAATTAAACACACTATAAATAAATTGTTAAAGAAATTCCATCTAGAATGAAACTTAAGAAATATCGAAATGAAAATGATTTTTTTGATTGAGGAACTAAGAGAGTTATAATAAGGTTTTTTTATAATCGATAGTGACAGCAAATTAATTTTTTTAACGTGAATCCCATAAACAAATGGTTTATGATGGAAGAAGGAAAATATACTGTAACCGTAAATTTGATAAAATAAAAGAAGCAGTTATAGTCTAAAAGTTTAAAATAATTCAATGTTAGAAAGTAGTAATATTAAGATGGGATAGAATCCGTTCCTGGCTTCAATGTTAAATGTTCGATCGCGTATATACCTAATTTACACTAAATTACAACTTTATCAAAAGAAATGATTGGAAAGAACAATCAATTATTTTAATTCTCCGGAGTAAATTGTTGAATTCAAAACTTCCACCCGAAGATAATAAAATGAATTAAACGTATCGTTCACCCTGTTGACTAAATCACTTCAACGTGTACAGAAACGGAAAGTCACAAAAAAAACATTTATAACAACAATTTTCACGTTATTATACAGGATGTGTCAAACTGTCACTTTTTGACATTTAAAGCTGTCAACGGCGCTATTTCGGTGCCTACTTTGATTGTAATTTGCTGATTTAATATTTTCAGAGAACACATTTTTTCTTGATTTTTTTTCTTATACAACCATATGATTTTGCAGCGTGGGTTACTTTTTAATAATAGATCAATGCTACTTCAGAGGTTAATATAAGAGATAATTTATTTCACTTCTTTTCATCAGCAGGATTTTTATAGTAATAATTTTACTGTAATAATAATAAATAGATAATGTTAACATAGGAACGGTGACATACGGCCAGCATTGATAATATTTTTAAATTAATACTCAAATACTCCCCTCCCCAACGAAAATTAGGTAACAATTAAGAAAGAGAAAATGAAACTCGTTTTTTATTGTTTAATTAATTAATTTTTGATAAAGAAGAATTATTTAATGGTTCATTTAAAATAAATGCAGGTTTCAAACGATCAGTGCTGACGGAATAATCTTTATTGTTTCGTGAAATTACCAAATGTTTATTATTTTTGTGAATGACCTTAAATTGGCCTTCGAAACGTGGTAATAAATTCTTTTTAATCCCTTCAAGTTTAACGAAAACATAATTAGAATCAAATAAACGTTTGTGAACGAATGGTAGGTATGTAGAGAGGTGGGAACAGGTTGTAAATTTGAAAAAGAATTTCGTAAACTGATTAATAATGATATAATTGGAATAAAACTATGTGTATAAAAAATAGAAAAAGTAAAAACTTTTTGTGAGAAATAATTAAATATTAAAATTTATTATTAAAGAGCAGACATGTTTCGAAACGATTATTTCATCTTCAGTACCTGTTTTTAGGAAAAAAATACAAAATAGGTAAAATGTTAAAAAAACGGAAAAAGATAAAAGGCGGTAACGGTAACGGTTCGGATTTGAAAATTAACTTACTTTAAAATATATGCAAAATGATGGAAAAAATACAAAAATATAAATAAATTTTCTTTTTGTTAAAAATGAAAATAAAACATTTAGAAATATTGGAAATAAACTTAATTAAACTTAATTATTTAAATTTGTGGTATAAACGTGTGTATTTGTTATCTAAAACTTCATTTAAAATTAAATCAGCATTGTTTTTTGAATTTTTGGAAATTTCATATTCTTCTAGCAAGTCTAGCTTCAATGATTTGGGTTGATGGTGTAATAATTCCATATTATTAAGGTTTATTATATCATCTGTTTCTGAAATGTGTTTGAAAATGGCAGAATTTTTGTCTTTGTTATGTTCTTTGAAACGTGTTAAAAGATTTCTACCTGTTTGACCGATATAAAATTTATTGCAGTCATTACAGGTAATTTTGTAAACTCCATTTAGTAAATGAAAGTGAAATTTATGTTTATTGTTGGTGAATAGATTAGAACTTTTGGTCGTGTTTTTGGTGGTTATGTTTATGTTGTATTTTTTAGTTAAGAGTTGTAGTTTATTGATAGCAGGATCATATTTAGAAATAGAGATATATTTGGGTGGGAGTTTATAGTGAGGATAAATTAAGGAAAGTATTATGAACTTTGTAAAATATCTTTTGTAAATCATTAATATTGTAGCCGTTATTTAGGCCTATTTTTATAATATATTAATATACTTTAATAATAAATTTTAATATTTAATTATTTCTCACAAAAAGTTTTCACTTTTTCTATTTTTTATATATTTTATTGAGAAATATGAAGAATTTCATCCCTTTTAAAACTATGTGTATTTATAGATGGATGTTTTTTTTTAATTGTCGGCTCTACCGGTTTCAATTGTTACATTCCATCATCTTCAGGAGCTGACAATTAAAAAAACCATCCATCTATAAATACATATAGTTTTATTTCAATTATATTAAAATTGAGATGGAAAGAAATAACCAAATAAATATTAATAATTAATAATGGTTCTGTTTCCAGAATTGTATGAGTTTCTACAATGAATACACCTGGCAGACGCAAGGGTTACCCATATACTAATTCTGCCGACCAGCAACCGAGATCTTTTTTGAGAGAAGATCGTAAGCCGAGAAGGATGATCGTAAATTTTCACTCTATTTGTTAGATTTTATATTATATTGGTTAATTTATATTAGATTTGATAGATTTATATTATATTAGTGCGTTCATGTTAATTGTATCCCCTCATTTGTTTAGTCTGGATTTGAGTGTCTCGAGTCGCAAGATAGGGTTTCTTATCGCATTATTTATTGGATTGAGTTAAGTGTGGGAATGCGTTGTATATTTCAGTGTTTAGGTAAGGGTTTTTAGTTATGACCTTAAATAAAGAAGGAGCCTGCAAGCTGAACTCGTATCAGTCATTCAGTCAGTCTTCGATTTAACACCCACCGAAACAATACCCCTTCAATTCAAGCGGAGCAAGGCTCTCTAACTCTCGCTATATAACTAATCGCAATTTATATGTATTAAGTTTAAGTGTAATTAATACTAAAGTTTATAGAAACGTAAAACCAAGATTTTGTTGTTAACTAGCGCCCACCAGATAAAAATAAATAATCACCATTGTTGATTACTCTTCCTAGCGACAATAGATGTTTTGAGAGTTCTATGGAACCTCTCAAGTGTACCATTGCTTTGAGGATGATAAGCAGATATCCATGCAGATATGTATGGATCTGATGTGGACCAAGCAATTGTACAAATTGTGAAAAGATTTGGGATTCGAACTGTTTACCTCTGTCATGAGTAATTGTGTGTGGAATACCAAAACGGGAGAAATAATGTGGGAAAAGGGTACGAGCAACAGTGTTTACGGAAGTATTATTGAAACTACCTGTAAACTGAATTTTATAGATTGTTATTTATGAGCATGATAATATTCCATATTATAATGAAAAACCATTTGATTTTGAGTATATAATTCATTTATTTACAAAGAAAATTTTATTAATAATAAAACATTTTATTATATATATATATATTTTTTTTTTGCGCAGAGGANCAAAATTTAATAATGGGTGTATAACCTGTTATTATTTTGACATTCTTCTAATCGGGATGTCATTGAGCCGACCAATCGCTGACATAAATCCCCGCCACGAAGACTAACCCATTTCCGCATAACGTATTCTTCTAAAATGTAATTAAATATATAAAACGTTACAATAATAATAAATAAATATTTTTAAAAAAAAGTATTAAAAATAGTTTATTGTAATTATTATTGTAACGTTTACTTTTGATTGAAAATTATTATCTGTCAAAATTTTACGAAATTCCTTAATTAAATCTTTCATAATAAAATACAACAAAATATTTATTTTAATTTTCGTTTAGAATTTGTCAGTTGTTACCATCCAACATAATATAATATAACGCGGTAAGATTTTACAAAGGGTTTGCGATGGTCATAAAAAAATGAGATAACGCAATTACCTAGAGTTTTAATTTTTTGATGGTATTATTTTATTTTAATGAATATATTTGACTATTTTCTGAATTTTTAAAATCGACTACGTCATAACATTGGTCCAGTTATTTGAATTGTGAAAACGAAATTGTGTATTTTTGTTCGAATCCAGGGCGCGCTCGACTTTAAGCTGGCGTCGGGCGCCCGGCATTTCAGGGTTGAAGAGACGACAAGGCTAGAGCAAAGGTTCGAGAGAAAATGAGTACGCCCCTCCAGTCCCCGATTCTTCGGCCGTACTCGGCAAAGCGACCGTGCGGGGGATTTGTTTTCTGTCCCTTACGCCATGTAGTAAATAAGGTTGGGGCGATAGTACATATGTTAAAGAGACGACCACGAGAGCTTGACCTATAACGAGATCTGGAATGTGATCTATCTCTGCTGTGACGACAATAATAATTCGATTCTTGATTACCAAGTTGTTTTTGAAGCGAATTAATTTGGTTTTTGAGAGAAAATTGTTTTTGATTGTAACAATTGAACATCGTTTGGCATGTTAAAGTGAAATCTGACAAAGCTTTGACAATGTCAAATTGACTTGAGGGGGCCGAAATGGACTGAGACTGTTCGATTCCAGAAATTTTGTATCTTTGAGAAGGGGAAACGTTCATTGACTTCCATACTTTATCTGCGATTGACAAAAGATCGTTAACTTCGCATTTTCTAGTCGCTAGCCAGAGTATTCCAGAGTAGTGCGATAGAAATAGTATTTGGTAACCTTCGTTGCCAGAGTTTAATTAAAAGATCAGAACTAACAACCTGTGAACCACCGGCTATGGCCATCATGCCTCTGTAAAATTCAGAAGGTTTTTGAAAACCCATATCTGATCCTAATAAGAGATCATCCAGCCGGTTTTTAGCGCTGGCTGATAACCTGTCAATCAATGATTTTTTGAGACATGTGTACATGTCAGTTTCAGGTAGATTGCTGATTATGTCGTATATTGAAGAGATTATTTCGATAATCAGATTTGCAATTATTAAATTATATTTAGATTTATCCTTTGTAATTCGTGACACTGCGAATTGTGTCTCCACTTGGATAAACCAAATTTCAGGTTTGTTTATCCAAAATGGAGGTAATTTAATTTTTGAGATATGTCAATATGATTATCACCGTCTTGCATGATTAATTAATTTTATTTGAAATTTAATAATATTGAAATATTGGAAATGAAATTTCGAATTTGACGTTGATGTTTGGCAAGTAAATTTTAAAATTAAAACTTACTTACAAACTTACTTTTGCGCTCTTGGTTTCCACTTGGGGACGTTGGCGTAGGGTTTTGGGGTCGATTTGTTTCTCTGAGTTGATTCTCAAGGTCTTTGATGAAGGGGTCTGGGATTGATTCGTCCTTCTAGGTTAGCAAGGTCTTTGATGAAGAGGTCCGGAAGATTCCGGGAGTATTTTCCTTCCTTTCGCTTCCGTTTTTAATTTAGGTACGGCATCCGGTTTTATTCTCCTTACTACTTGGCTGATATCTTTTGCCGTTTTCTTTTGGCATATACTTGTCGGGGCCACTAATTGTAGCGTGGGTTACTTTTTAATTATAGATCAACGCTACTTCAGAGGTTAATATAAGAGATAATTTATTTCACTTCTTTTCATCAGAAGGATTTTTGTAATAATAATTTTAATGTCCCGAAGATAGAATCGATGACATACGGCCAACATTGATAATATCTTTAATTTAATTGAATTTTTGGTTGGCGTGCCATAAGCGTGAACCGCCACATATTTGGTATGTTCATCGCGTAGAGGGACTTATCTTCTATCAAAATATGCAAAAAAAACATATGCATCCCATTTAAAATAACAATGTTGGTTACCATAGTAACGAAACAAAAACAATGTAAACACGCAAATATCGCCAATATATGCGCCACAATTAATAAAGAAACTCTTATTTGAAACATTTTTCTTTAAAACCACAAATGGCGAAGTTATTTTCTATATTCCAGACATTTGACACACCCTGTAGGTATATTGCAGATGTTCAATTCATATAATGATTTTCATTAATTTGAAACATTTTTCCCCAGGGACTAACCATAGTAAAATACACTGTTGGAAATAATTCACGAGTTCACGCACTGCTCGAGTAGACGATTACCACGTTTCCAACGAACTAAAATTCGCGCATCACCGGTGCTCAATTCGAATCTTGATTCGTCGGAAAACAAAATATCCCTCTACTCGGCAACCCACTGCGGTGCTCGGGTGTTACTGGAATCCACTTTATCGCACGACGCATGCGCAATCCACTATCTACCAAACGCCGCCGTACAGTTCGCGTAATGAGTGCGCCTTCCCCTGCCGGTGGCCAAACAGCTCCAAGTTGTCTTGAGGAGGACGCACACGACGCTAAAGCGCTGAGCACAAGAGCGCGATCCTCGTGTACTGGGGTCGCGGCCGCGGCTTAAGGTACCTATGTCCTACCTCAGACCATTCTCGCTATGCCCGTTGCACTGCCGATAACGACCGCTCGAGACGACGCGCAATTTCACGGAACGATAGTAATTTCCATTCACTTCAGTCTACATAGCGACGGAATGTTCCACTTGGAAGGGCGGCTCAGTCAACAATGCCGCGACGGAACAACTCG
This sequence comes from Onthophagus taurus, assembly GCF_000648695.1. Classification (NCBI taxonomy): domain Eukaryota; kingdom Metazoa; phylum Arthropoda; class Insecta; order Coleoptera; family Scarabaeidae; genus Onthophagus; species Onthophagus taurus. The sequence goes on along the minus strand of NW_019281756.1, from coordinate 8,476 downwards.
AAACTCGTCTACAGTAAACCTTTGTGCTCCGCAAATGTTATGGATTTATCTTCACGCGTTCAGCTTATATAGGGTGTGCTCGTGAATTATTTCCAACAGTGTATGTCGTAAACAAAGGAACACAAGTTTCCGTCGTACTAGCAGATAAGCAACTGTAAAAATTCATAATTACCATATGATTAGAGCACGTGATAGATCTTAACCAGGGTCCTTATTCCTCTCAAAACTCCGCAGTACTTGTCCGGGTCGAATTCTTTAACCTTCTTGAAGCTGTTTTTGGACTTTTAGTGTTTCGACAAAGATGACGACCAGGAGGAGGAGGAGGCGGTGGAGTTAGACACCGGGACGTTGAGGACAATGCAGTAGCCGTCCGTAAAATGCGTGTCGACCCCGGCAGGACTGACGGGGTTTGGCGCGGCCTCAGCGAGTACCTCGTGCTCTGATATGGCAGCGTGCACCGGTTGCATGGCACCTGATTTCGACGGGACTGTGGCGGCCGTTTTGTGGCAGTTGCTGTTGCTGAATTTGTCGTTGCAGTTGAGGCTGCCGGTGCTTGGATTGGGGACGCCGGTACTGGCGCTTCGTACGTCTGCAAAATAAAATAATTTATGAAGAATTATTCGAAGGTTAATACGAGTCGAAGTTATTCAAGGAAGGTTGCACTTAAAACGTACCTGAAATAAGGGGGGAAGTGGAACTGGCGGTGGATTGATTTTCTTCTTATTCTTCGAATGGGAATAATTCTTTTTGAGTAAACTGGTGTCCGGTTGCGCAACAGGTACCGACTGGGGATGCTGATCAGGCCCATGCTTATCGTTCATATGTTTCACATAGGCGACGGGCATTAAAAGTTTGTTGCATCGCTCGCAACGACACAAAACACGCACATCATTTTTTGGACAGGTACCATACAAGAGGATATCTTTTCTAGGTAGCAAGCTTACTGAGGAATTTATGGTTTTGTCTTCAAACTTATCATCAGCTATTTTGATGTAATAAATAAAAATGAAAAAAAAATTTTAATTACAAGTTTTCTTACAAGTTATTTTACATTTATCCACTTCCTTAAACCACTCATCCCACGGTCTATTATAGAAAGGTTTTAATGAAGGATATGTTAATCCTGACATTTTGAATACTGTAACAAGTAAATCTATAATCATTTAGATAAACATAGATTTTTTCTAAATATAAATTACCGTTCACGTTGATAACACCGAAATCTATTGATTTGTAATGTTAAAATCGGTTATATCAACCATAATTATTTCCACTTATTTTTTGTCAATACTTTCAATTAATTTGGTGATAGTTAAAGGATCAACAGGATTTCACAACTATTAACAAAAGAGTAATTAATAAATTTAGATTACAATAAAAACGATCTAAAAAGTAACTACGTCTATTTCGACAGATATATAATGTTTTGTCTGGTAGTTAGTATCAAATACCCTTGAACGACCATAATAATTTAACGAACATGGACGACCAAGATGGATCAGTTTAGATGGGTCAGTTAGCACATGCATTGTGAACTGTCACACTGAACATTTCTACATAACATTTGTATGTCATTGAAGTTGGCAACGAATTCAGAAACGAAATTCACATTTGTACAGTGGACCAATCAATCAAATAGTGTACTCTATAATTTCGTATTTATAAGTGATAACAACTAAAAATCATCAAAATTAGCATTACAGAGACAGTAAAATAGGAAATCCCTTCAAAACGATACTATAATGTATAACTAAAATCAATTATTATTAAATAAAAATGTGGGATCGAAATCACCTTCTCATTATATGAAAAATTCATATTTGTATCAAAAAAGCTTGATGATCCATTAAATTTACTCCAAATATCAAACTCACTATTTCGAATAACATAGCTAAGCACAACCCGGAAATTCAACGGATAAGGGGTCGAAATCACCCCCGAAATACGTAAAAAATTCATAACTTTTTTGAGAAATTTTGTGATACCACCAAACTTAGTCGAAAAATTAAAAATAACGTTTTGAATAACATATCCGCGAGATTTGCGGAACTTCAGGGGATAAGGGGTCGAAATCACCCCCGAAATACGTAAAAAATTCATAACTTTTTTGAAAAATATTGTGACACCTTTAAACTCAGTCCAAAGATCGAAAATAACGTTTCGAATAACATATCCGCGGTATATCCGTACGGTGCCATTGGTATCTGGTCCACTGAGTCGCCACCAGTATGCTTATCAAGCGGGAAAATCAGCAGAATTGGCTTTACACAACTTAGTGGTAGAGTATCCAGGACGCTGCAGGATAAAGAAATCTTGGTTTGTGCGTTTCTGGATATAGAGGGAGCGTTCAACAACGCAATACCACAATCTCTTGAAAGAGCTGCTCTTGACAGGGGAGTGGAAGCAACTATAGCGGGTTGGATCCGCAATATGCTAGATAGTAGAATAGTTTCTACTTCACTCCACGGTGATACGATACGCTTCAGGCCGGGAGGTGGCTGCCCGCAGGGAGGGGTGTTATCTCCCCTGCTTTGGTCCCTCCTAGTTGACGATCTGATTGCGATAGTCGAAGCCGTTGGTGTGGAAATACAAGCTTATGCTGATGACATTGTCGTTATGGTCAAAGGAACCTGTTTGCCGAGGATATCTAAAGTCCTCCAGGTGACCCTAGATACCATTTGCGCTTGGTGTAAGGGAGAGAACCTCTCAATAAACCCGCAAAAGACAATTGTTGTGCCCTTCACCAGGAAGCGAAAGTTGGATGGACTAATCCGCCCAACTATCCAAGGTGAAGAAATTCCTTTCTCAAAGGAAGTCAAATATCTAGGAGTAATCCTAGACAAAACCCTGTCATGGAATGGACATTTGCAGGGAGTTT
>NW_019281755.1:0-12055 GCF_000648695.1 Onthophagus taurus | reverse complement strand
AAGATTTTCGACTTAAAACGACGTTCTTTGACTACGGTTGATGTTTTGGTGGGTTTGTCAAAAATACATAGCTGAAAATGTTCAAATCTACAATTATCATAAAATCTTGGGAAATTTCAAAAAAGTTAACCGCAATTTTCTTTATAAATCGGTTTGGGAGATATCCATCCTCAAAATCAAAAGATTTTCGACTTAAAACGGCATTCTTTGACTACGGTTAATGTTTTGGTGGATTTGTGTTAAGCTACACAGTCGAAAATGTTCAAATCTACAACTGTTATGGAAAAATCATGGAAAATTTCAAAAAAGTTAACCACAATTTTCCTTATCGATTGGTTTGGGAGATATCTATCCTCTAAATCAAAAGATTTTCGACTTAAAACGACGTTCTTTGATTACGGTTGATGTTTTGGTGTGCCTACATAGCCGAAAATGTTCAAATCTACAATTATTATGTAAAAGTGTTGGATAATTCCAAAAAAGTTAACCGCAATTTTGTTTATCTAACGGTTTAGGAGTTAACCCTCCTCAAAGTCAAAAGATTTTCAACTCAAAATGATGTTCTTTGTTTACATGTGATTTCTTGGTGCGTTTATGCCAAAAAAGCCGAAAATGTTTAATGTGATAGAATTCATGTTGCAAGATATATATATAATTAAGAAATAAAAGAAAAGAACTTGTTTCTTGCTTTTTTTATTAATTTTCCTCGGTACCGGTTTCGACTAAACAGTCATCCTCAGCCGAATCTACATATAAATTAAAAATCCTTTACATAAAAAACTTAATTCTATAATTAACACACTTACGGTCAAATAAATCTAATTATGAAACATTAAGAACCCCATCATCATAATGAAATAAATCAAGTTTAAAAAATTTGTTGAGTGAAAATATTGGAAGAAAATCCAAAAATAGGGTTAGGTTCTGTTGTGTGAGAGAATTAAATCTAAAATAAATAAAAAAATGTTTAAATTTACAATTACAATGTAAAAATGTTGAGTGATTCCAAGAAAGTTATGCACAATTCTTTTCATCGATCGGTTTGGGAGATATCCGTCCTCGAAGTCAACACATTTTCGACTTAAAACGATGTTTTCTGACTACGGTTGATTTCTTTTTGGGTTTGTGTTAAACTACAAAGCCGAAAATGTTCAAAATTACAATTATTTACAAATAAAGTTAATCGCAATTTTCTTCGTTCATCATGATATTTAAATTATTTATATTTGAATTAAATTAAAAAAATGATTTCTTTATATTATCATTAACTTTTTGATTTAAAAACTCCTTTTATCACCCCGTTTTCGTTGTTTTCGTGTTTTGTTAACTTAATACAAGTCATAATCGGAACGAAACGACCCTCGAAACACCGAAAACAAGCCCATTTAAAGTCCCCCTTCGTTCTCCACTCCCCAAAAACACCAAAATGAACAACGAAACACAATAATTTCAGTTCTGTTCACCGTCGGAGGGTGTTTCTTCGCCAAGGAGGGTTCGCTTTTGACATCGTAACTTTCTCAACACCGCTGTTAAAGAAAAAATAACATCTCTTTGTATCTAAATTAACTTAGTTTTGAGATAAACTGTTACAAATCGAATTAATTTAGTGTGATTTTTGTATTTTTAGAGCTTGAAAATTGAAAATTGAGTTGTTAAAAATGATTAAGCTGTTTTAAAAGTGAGATCGGATCTGGTTTGCGGTTTAACCCGGGAACTTTTACAAATGACTTGTAATTTAAAAGCGCTTGGATAAGAAATTTAAAATGAAATTGATGTGAAGATGTAAACAAAACATTTATCAACACCCTTATTAATAAGTGGAGCCTTTTAGTTTTAATTTGAGATGTATTTGGGGGGTCAAACTTTCGTCTTTTTCTTATTGTTTTTTCTGCCGAAAATTAAATTATTAACACATTAACATACGCTTCGTTTCGTACTACTTATAACGTTAAAAACACTTTGCGTGCCAGCAAACACTTAAAAACCTTCTTAAGCCATAAGCATAAAGCTCAATCCATAACCCAACCCAACCGAAGAACTCGTCTTTTGAGTTAACAACACACCTTCTTCATCTTCTTTAAAATCTTCGTTGCATCTCACTCTTTCTCGTTGATTTTCATCGTTTTTAAACGCTTCGGCGTCGTCCTCGCATATTGAGTTTTAACGAACACCTTATTTCTTGAAGTCTTTCTCTTTTTTATGTCTTCAATTTCCTTCTTGAAGATGAAGAAATTAAGTTATTAATTTTTTTTGATTATTTATTTGACATTAAAAGAAACCGATAAAAATTAATTAATTTTTTTTTATCCTAATGACAGAAATTGTTTAAAACTTATAGAAAATTATTAAATGACATTAAAATTTAATTTCCTTTATTTAAGGAAACTAAGAAATAATTTAAATACTTAATTAACATTGGTAGTCCTTTTTTAGAAGATGTGAAAGTAGGTGACATAACATTTTTAAAACGGCTTATCAAAATATCTTTTAGTTTTTGAGATATTAATTTTTAAACATAAGGCATTTTGGCATTTTTCATAAACAATTATTTTCAATCATATTCAAAAAATCATATCAAATCGGAATTGCAACAAATCATTATGAAATTATCAGCATTTGTACTATGAATTGTAAGCTTTTCAATGAAGGTAACGGTTATTTAAAGTATTTTTTAGTTTTTGAGATATTTATTTATAAAGATAACCTTACCTTGCAGATATATATAGATATTAGAGATTATATTGTTCATCATCTTGTGAAATTATTTCTGGATTATCATCTCTAGTCTCTTGTGTTGATGCCATTAATGATTTCAGTACACGTTGAAATTTTGCAGCTCGTTCTTCATCAGCATCATATTGTTCAAAATGATTACTTAATTTCCTGGCAAGATCAAGATCTTCTTTAATTACAGTTGCATTTAAAATGGGAGGATCTTCTTCGTAATTATCGCATTGCTCTCTGTCATGATGAGTCTCAAGGGTGAGGTCTATGATTTCATATTCGCTCAAGCTTTTATCAACTAATAATTCCTCTATATCGGCACATGATAGATCATCGAATCCAACTCTACCAATTGTATGTGCTAGCGTTGTGATGTCAGTAAAAGCAGCGTTATTATGGATGACAGGATCAGAATCTTTGCTTTTGACACATTCTGGCCAAATATTTTTCCAACATGAGTTCAAGGTTGATGGCTTTATGTCTGTTAGGCGGAAGAAAGCACAATTGCTCATTTGGGTGCTCCAAGTCCGGAAGGCCAGGTGCATTGTCTAGAATTAAAAGAACTTTAAATTCTAGACATTTTGCATTTATGTAGCGTTTAACTTCTGGGATGAAGTATTTCTGGAACCATTCCGTAAAGATTCCACTGGTTATCCATGCCTTTTTGTTTTGAAGCACGATTTACTAGCAGTGGTTTTAACATACGTTCTTCTGAAGTATTGGAACAAAACAACAAGGTCGTTTGCTACTTCAAAGTAATTGTCATCCTCCATCTTCAATAATTTTAAGTATTTCAGGAAATTCTTTGGCAGCCAATTCATCTGCAGACGAAGTTTCTTCCTTAATTTTTATATTATGGAGAGCATCTCGTCATCCAACCTGTACTTGCAGCAAATTCAGGTTGTTTTGACTGAGATGACATGCCTGGCTCAACTTGTTTAATACGGTTATAAATTCTTAATGAAGTTTGCTTAATAGCAATTCCATCTACTGGTATTCTTTTTTGTGATTTATCTTCAATCAACATTTTTCCATCTTCACTTTGACAACATCTCTTATGTATGACGATGATTTAGCAGTTATTTACGTTCTTGAACATACCAATTTGCTGATCGTAGTTTCATTTTTCGTGATCGTTCCTATGGTAGCTTCATGAATACCAAAATGCTTTCCTACAGCCGTTGCACCTTGTCCTGTTGCAAGTTGATTTAAAATTTTAATTTTAGTATTTAAATCGCCTTACTCTTAGCTTTTATTATAGGAGAATTATGTGACATTATTTAAAACTTAGCTGTTATTGAGTTAATAAATCTATACGAGCACTAACTTTCCACAACAACTAAACGTCTTTTCTTTTTAACTCTCAAAACCAAACAAAATTTTATAGCAGAGATGAATACAATAAATTAAAAGTATTATACATAATCATTTTTATCCTAGCTATTGCTATTTTTTATGTACAATGCAAAAAAATTAAATTGTTGTAAATTGAATGATAATGTTCCTAAAGTATTACTTAAGATCACAACTCTCCTTTTTCTTAGTTTAGGATTTCTCCTGTTATTCAACGGGTGATGATTGCCATGATTGCACTCATCTCTTCGGTGGTCATCCTGCTGTCCGTTTCCGCATGGGTCGATCCCAATACCTGCAGCTCTCCCTCTCTCTCTCTCTTGTCGCCTTCTTTGTTGGTCTCGTAAAGATAGTTCTGGGATCGATTTAAGGGACTTTATCTCTACATCGTTGTACAGCTTGATAGCTTGTAATGTTCTATGACTTTGCCATCCAGCTTCAGCTTGCATCTTCGAGACTCCCTAGACGTCACTAATATTTTGTTTTTTCTTCTATGGAAATCCTCATCTTATATTTTTTTGATGTTTCGCAAAATTTATCAAAGAATATCGTCTACATAGCAAAGATAAACATAATCTATATTATAATAGTTAAAAATTTAATAATAGTTTATTCTTCACATTGTGTTTAACAATGAGAGTCCAAGTTAAAGACGCATCCAAAGAGCCATCAAGTTGTGAAACTACAAACTCATAACTTAGATGCATGCTAGGATACCACTTACATTTGTAACTTATATCATTCAATATTGTTGCTTCTTAAAAGGTATCTTTGGACAGTGACAATGTTGCCGTGAAAATATGCAGGATAAGATTTTAAAATTGTACTTGCACAATTAAATGTGAAACATTTAAGAGTCACGATATTACGTAACATAACATAAAAATTGCAGTTACTAAATTTGGTATATGGTTTTTAAATGAAATCATGATAATCATTCTTTCTTGCTGTTATTGGTGTCTAATAAATTACATTAACCCATATCTTCAATTTTCTTTTCATTTTTGATTGCTATTTATCAAAATATTAATTAACTCTTCTGCACAGCTTGATATTGTATCCTCACTTATTGCTTATACAGTCCAAATTTGGTTTCTGTGCTTGAAAGAACTGAAAACAACTTAATACTCAAACTATTTGTTTGAGTATCAAGATATCTCGAAAACCTTTCGATGAAGAAAATTGCGATAAATTTTTTTAAAATCCTTCAACATTATTATATATTAAATGTAAACTTAAAGATGCTAAATGCTTTAATCAGCTATTAATGTTGTACCAAGAAACTTAGATTAATTTACAACCTAGCAAATTTTTTCTGCAATAAAAAAATCACTTTCAAATTAACTCACTTTGCTAATATTGTTATCAGAGCTGCAATAAACATAAACTACAACTATTAGACGAAAACTGATTCATTCCATTTAAACTGCACGATAATCAATGATGGTTGGTTATTAAATGGTACTCTTATGAGTACTTACGATATGACAGGCGTAGTTGTTATTGGTTACTCTAAGACATTCAACTCAAATTCTTCCAAATTAATTTCTTTGATATCCAGGTCTATCCATATTTAGAGAGGATATTTAAGAAATTCTATGCAGTTGGTGAAACAAACGCTTTCCACAGAATAACTTTACGTAGTATAACAGCGAGAACTATAAACGATATTACTACATATACAGTATGTCCCAGGATAGATGTTACAAGAGGTGTAATGACTTAAACATTTTTGAAATTTATTTTAAGGCTAAGAAATTATGCCCTGCTTGGTGTGAAGAGAATTTTAAGAATATTTTCATATTTTGAAAACAAAGGCAGTCTTGACAATGAATCGTAAACTATTTTTAGTTTAGGTAAAGTAATCTTTTTGTTCGTGATATGGAAAAATTTTATTAAGAAAAGTTGTTCAAAATGAGAAATTATGGTCCTATACAAAATTTCAGAAGGATCTATCTACTTTGGTTGAACCATCACATTTTAGATTAAATAACATAAATATTGTATAGTAATTGAAATGTGAACCAAATCTGATCTTTGTCAATAGTTGCGACTACTTAAGTCATTTTTTTTTCATGGCATTTATCATTGTTTTTTTTCTTCACTCTGATCTAATCTAAAATATAGTGGTTTTATTAATGTGGTAGATCTTTCTGAAATTTTGCATAGTACCATAATATCTCATTCTGAACAATTTTTCATAATGATATTTTGTCGTATCATGAACAAAAAGCTTACTTTACCTGAACTCAAAATAGTTTTCGCTTCATGATCAAGGCTGAGTTGATTTTCAAAATATGAAAATATACTTAAAATTCTTTCCACACCAAGCAGGGCTTAATTCCTCAGCCTTAAAATAAAATTCAAAAATTTGTAAGTTATTATACCTCTTGTAACATCTATCCTGGGACACACTGTATGTGTAAAAGATTAACAAGATTGAGTAATTTTACAGATATCGTGTTTGGACACTTTAACAGTAACACGGAACCTTGAATCGCCTTTACCTTATCAATTTCAGAATAGTACAATAAAACTTCTGTTTTTTGATAAAATGAACTTTACATCACTACCTTTTCTTGCCGTGCTTCTATGGACAGAGACTCGTTGCACCGCTTCTATCGACTAACTAAATGTTCATCTATTTTAAAATATTATAATAATTTACAAGGATTCTCGAAGATTCTCCAAGAATCTTCGAAACCAATCAAAAAGTTGTTTTAATTTCAAGAGAATTAGAAACATTTTAAAGAATCTCCCAACATTTCTTTTATGTTTAAATTTTAACGTCATTTAATTTAGATATCTATACTAAAACTAACACTAGACCTAAAAAATTTCGGGTTAAGCTGTGCATCTTTTAAAAAAATGTTTGATATTTCGGATATCATGTTGCAACCTTCTTCAGAAATAAGTTCGAAGTGACGAAATCGGTTTAAATTTGACAAAAAATACATGAAAAGATAATTAATAACTAATTAGTGTCTAATTGTCAACCAAGTTGTTCATTTCTGTTGAAAACCTTTGAAAAAGTTCTCCAACGGTATATCCTTACGGTGCCACTGGAATCTGGTCTACTGAATCTCCACCAATACGCTTATCAAACGAAAAAATCAGCAGAATTGGCTCTACACAACTTGGTTGGTAGAGTATCCAGGATAAAGAGATCTTGGTTTGTGCGTTTCTGGATATAGAAGGTGCATTCAACAACGCAATACCACAATCTCTTGAACGAGGTGCTGTTAACAGGAGATTGGCAGCAACTATAGCGGATTGGATCCGCAATATACTTAATAGTAGAATAGTTTCTAGGTCACTCCACTGTGACACGATACGCTTCAGGCCGGGAGGTGGCTATCCGTAGGGAGGGGTGTTACCTCCCTTGCATTGGTCTCTCCTGGTTGATAATTTGATTGCGATAGTCAAAGTCCTCCAGGTGACCCTAGACACCATTTGCGCACCAGGACTCGAAATATGGATGAACTAATTCGCCCAACTATCCAAGGTGAAGAAATTCATTTCTCAAAGGAAGTCAAATATCTAGGAGTAATTCCACACAAAACCCTCTCATAGAATGGACATTTACAGGGAGTTTTACATAAAGCTAGACTATCCTTGTGGACTTGTCGTAGTCTTTCTGGAAAAAATTGGGGTCTTACTCCTAAAAGACTGTACTGGGTCTATGTGACTGTGGTTAGACCTATGATCACATACGGAGCAGCAACTCGGCATAGGAAAGTCCGACGACTTCAGTTATCAGTAAACTTTCACGAATTCAACGAGCAGCTGGATTGGCAATCTCTGGTACGATGAGCACAACACCAACTCTACCAATGGATGTTCTGCTCGGCCTATCTCCTTTGCATTTGTATATAAAGAAAGTGCCTAGAACTACCATTTACAGATTCAAGCAATATGCTGAAAACTATTCCGACATGTCCTACCAATGGGCTGCGGAAAACTTTATAAGCACTGTTACTGTGCTGTCAATGCCGTCAGATTTGGCGGGATCACTATCAGTGATTAATGCTCGATACCAGATTGTACTGGCTGAACGGCAGTCCTGGGTCGAAAACGGAAATTCTCTAGTTCAGGCAGATATTTGTATGTTCACAGTGATCAAAAACGCCGGAAAGGGTTCGAGCAGGAGTATACTGCCAGACACCTCGACTCAGCCTGGTGCGCAAGTATTTGCTATTGACATGGGTCCTTCTTGAGAGAGAGGTGAAGAACATGACAGTGCTACTTTTTTCAGACAGTCAAGCTGCTTTCCAAACGCTGTAAGCCGTGAAAATGGTGTTAGCTCTGGTTAATGACTGTAAGAGAACATTAAACACACTGAGTTGTGATAATAGAGTTTCTCTGATCTGGGTCCCAGGTCACTCTGGAGTTGCTGGCAATGAAGCGGCAGATGAGCTTGTAGAGGGGACCATAACTAGCAGTTGGCGTATCATTTGCTATGACCAAACATCGGATTGGACTGTGGGCTGAAGAGACACTTCGCCTACTATGGACCGTTTCTCCTAGAATGAGACATGCTAATGTATGTTAATAACATCGCTTCTGTCAAATCCTGGAATATTGTAGGATTTGCTATTGGGCACTGCTGATTAAAAACACATCTCAACATGTTGGGTCTAGCCGACGATGTTGAATGCCGACTATGTGCGGAGGACAAGGAGACGGTTAAGCATGTTTTATGCCACTTGTCTGCTGTTAATCATATCAGATTCTCATTTTTGGGTCGCAGTTTATCTCCCCAAACGGTCTGAATGACTTTTCACCGAGCAAGGTATTAATGTTCGTTAAGAGCATTGGACGGTGAAATTTGATAAAGTTGTCTATCGGAGTACAACAGATAGATATAGATAGGGTCGCGATGCAAGTTTGGTTGGTCCACTTACCCGATATATAATCTATGTAATGTAATGTAATAGGTGGTAGACCTTGGCATATGAACTTTTTATGATACGAATATTGCTACAACTTCGCAGTATACTAAGTAAGATGCAGGAAAAAGAAAGAATAATATGAATTGAGATATTTTTTTGTCAGTGAGAAATCAATAAAATTTATATTATAACTATAATTTCATTTCTTCAAATAAATCAAATCAGGTAAATAAACAAAGAAAAAATTTATTTTCTGTTTTATATTTCCGGTTGTTTATACGAACATGAAAAAACACGACATGAACGCAGAGAAAAGAGGGTTTGTCGTTGTTGTATACAAGGGGAAAAATTGAATACTAAATCAAAAACGGAATGATTTCGTTCTCCCTACGAGAAATAACGTTATTTTATCTTTCTGACTTCTGCCCATTTCATATCTTAGTTGTTATCTGATTTTTCGAGGAATAGAGAAATTTCCCTCGTTGTTCTCGAGACGAATTGATTCAATTTATCATATTTTATGGGAAAATACATAAATAAAAATAAAAGGAGGCAGACTAATTTTCATAAATAACCTAGAAACAATTGTTTGTGTTCAAAAATAACTTGCAACAAAGTTGATTGGTTTTTAATTTTATAATCGTTTCCGTTTTCTAATTTTAAACCCGTCGTCGCATAAATCACAATCTATTCATTCATTCGTTTAATTATAACTTTTAAAAAATTATTACACATCCGTCTCATCCGTTTCAGATAACCCTTCATTTACTAGCTTTTTCCTTTTTAACAACTAAAGATAGACACGTGTTTGATGACTTATAAATCTTGTAACGAATAAGAATCAATCTATTATTGTCTCGGCTCGTTGTTTACGACACGCATTAATCGACAATTTAACAAGGCTACAATTAATTGCTAATTAGCATCAATTAGAAACTTTTAAACTCAACATCTTTTCAATTTTTATCAATAAAAATTTTATTATATTTTCTAGGTGGAGCTGGAAGTGGTGGTGAAGGTGCCGATTCAGAAAGTGCAGCGTCAAAACGGCGAAGAAGTCGAACGAATTTTAATAGTTGGCAACTTGAAGAGTTAGAAAGAGCTTTCTTGGCGAGTCATTATCCAGATGTTTTTATGCGAGAAGCTTTGGCGATGAGATTGGACCTGAAAGAAAGCAGAGTGGCCGTAAGTTTTGAGTTATTTTTATATTTTGATGTTTGGATGTGCTTAATTTTCATCTTATATCAGATCAGAGTCGGATTAAATCGAAAATAAATCGTCTTAAAAATGATTAATGAGGGTTAAATTATAAATCAAAATTAATAAAACAGTCAAAAAAGTTAAGTTGTGTTTAATTAAATTAAAATATATTTGAGATTGGGGTCAAAACATATCATTCTTTAAATTCTCGTTTCTCAATAACCATTTAAGATATTATCAATTAATAAGAAGCATTTTGAAGCTAATGTGCTGTAAATAATTTCTTTACTCTTACTAATTTCGCCGTTATGATTCTTTAAAATACAACTCCATTTCTCTAATTATGGAAGTTGTGACCAAAAAGAATGAATTTTAAAAAACATCATAACTTTCTTAAATACGACATTATATTAAAGAACAGTACCTTATTGAAATCTAGATTTAAAAAATCATTTCTCAATAACTGTTTGAGATATCATCAATTAATAACAAGTACTTTGAAGCTAATTTCGTTAATATTTAATGTGCTTTAAATAATTTCTTTACTCCTACAAATCTACCCGTTATGATTCTTTAAATGCTTACAACTCTATTAATCCAATTATGAAAGATGTGTCCAAAAATTAAATGGTAAAAAATCGTATTTCAAGAACTAATTGAAATTGCGGTGAAATAAAAAGCGATTTAAAGCAAATTTAATGTAAATTCGGCAAAACAAGTAGTAAATCTTCATTTGCATATATTCTTTTATAACAACTTTTTTAATTGGGACTGTGCTGTATAAAGAATTATAGTTTACAAATTTGAATCAATCTTTTCCGCGATTTATAACGTAGAATGTGGAGTTGATTCTAAAACTGACTTCAGTTTTTCTCCATCACGTCCAGTTTTCCAGAATATCCCCAAAAATGTAACAGGGTGTCCAAATTTCGATGGGTTTGCAGGGTATCTCAGTTATTATGAAAGGTAGAAACCGTGATGACTAGAAAAATTCTACGTGCACCATTGGATTCCACGTGAAAAAATCTATTAGAACCCGCTTTTACTTTTTTACTAAGTTTCCGGATAGCCGAGATACAGGAGGTGTCTGAAAATCGTAAATTTCAAACACTCCCTGTATATCAAAAACGAAGCGGGCTATGAAAATTTGGTTTGCGCCATTGTAAGTTTCACAAAAAAGTAGCTCAGGTTCGCGATAGCCACAACTTTCTATCTTTCATAATAACTGAGATACTCTGCAAACCCATCGAAATTTGGACACCCTGTACATATGTTACCGGCAATCTCCTTTACGCTGGCACACCTAAGATGGACTAGGCAATTCGCACATTGCCCGAACATTTTCGACCAAGTCCGAAATCACTTTTAATTTTGGGGTTTGCCTACTATGCAACTAAGCAAACTTAGGTGTGCCAAATAAGGCTCAGGGGAAGTCCGAAAAGTGTAAATTAACTTCGGACTTTGCCTAAAGTGGGTCAGACAAACTTGGGTTTCACGTGCTTTCCTTGTCAGTGATGCACACGACGCACTCTGCAAGTTTCAACTTGTCGACGATCAGTCATTTCCTTACTGCGTTTGAGTGTACTTCGAGCTAAAAGTTTCAAAATGAGAAGTGCAATAAATGCAACCGATTGTGTGCCTTTTAAAACCTAAAACAGAATTGAGATCTAAATTTATGGAAAAATTGATGAACAAGTCATCAGATTCATTTCTAATTGAAAGCAAGCAACGCTACCAGGAAATTATTGAAGAAGCAGAAGCTGCAAAGAAAGCAACAATTACAATATCGCCGCCTTAAATGTTACGAAAGAAGAATACGATGCCGTTGAAATTAGATCGATTAGACACCCCGAACAGGCCGAAATTTGCGATTGTTTGAAGAAAAA
>NW_019281754.1:0-14597 GCF_000648695.1 Onthophagus taurus | reverse complement strand
GTAGAAAATTAAATTCCCTTTCGTGTAGGCTAATAAAATATGGGGCGTTCCATTTAAAATTTTCGACTTTCTCCCCATTGAATATGGAGAAACGGTAATTCAATTTTTGACCATCCTGTATAAGATACTCCGATACAATATATGACAATCTATTTGAGAGCATCTGACGAGTAATCGTGCCAATTTAGAGCTTTTTTGAATGAACGTTGGCTGGGATATAGGGTTTTAAAGTGCATGGTGAAATTTGCCAAAAAAACCTTAAAATCAAAATAACTCAAAAACGAAAAACGCTAGGTACCAATAACTTTTATGAAAGTCAACATATTTTTTTACGTATAATTAAAACGTGCAATAAAAACTATAGCATTCCATTTAAAATAACGAAGTTATGGTCTACTTCCGGTAGACCGGAAGTGGCAGCCATTTTGAAAATATTTTAGATCGAAAGTTCCGACTGAACAACCCATACTACCAAAATTTCAAAACTGTACGAATACTGGAACCTAAAAAAGTTCTAACGAACCAGTTACGTGAGACACCCTGTATACTAAGGGTTTTATCTCCAACAACGATAAAATTGTCTTAAAAATTTCATGAAACACTGTCAATTTAGGGTACCATCACCCATAATTAACCCTTTGAAAAACCTCAATTGAGTTCAATTTGCTACCAATTAATACCCTTGGTAAACTCATATCGTATACCAAATTTGGTTTTTCTAGCTTAATTTATTACGAAGATATTGAAATTATTAAAAATTTAAGAGCCAACTTTGAAGGCCTATAACTCCTCAGGTGTACAACTTAGTATAGAGGTAAATTACTTTAAATCATCTTAATTTATTGTCCTCTATATGTCCCTGCTCTGTATCGGTTCTTATGTGAATCACCCTGTATATAATATAAAATATATTTATAATTATATATTTATATAATTAATAATTGGTGATATTTCCAATTCAAGAAATTAATTTAATAGCGAATTTTGAAAATTATCGATGAAAATTGCAACATCGAAAATTTGATCAAAACTTCAAATATTGTTTTCTCAAAAACTAAAAATCATTGTTCAAAACGTTTTGGTTCGTTGGAAAGAGGACACTTTTATTAACACTTTAGGAAATTTTCATACACATATTCCAAGAAATGAATTTAATACGAATTTTTAAAACTTAATCGGCAAAAATTGCAAAATTCGAAACAAATTTAAAAAATTTATTTCTCAAAAACTAAAAGCAATTTTTCAAAACGGTTTGTTGCATTAAAAAGAGGATACTTTAATTAATAATTGGTGATATTTCCACAAGGATCCTTCAAGAAATTAATTTTATAGCAAATTTTGAAAATTATCGATGAAAATTGCAACATCGAAAATTTTATCAAAACTTCAAATATTGTTTTCTCAAAAACTAAAAGTAATTTTTCAAAACGGATTGGTTCGTTGAAAAGAGGACACTTTTATTAACACTTTGGGAAATTTTCATACTCATATTCCAAGAAATTGATTTTATACGAATTTTTAAAATTTAATCGGGGGTAAATACACAAGAGCTTGACTTTTAATCGGATAATTTTATTTTTACACGAAAGTTTTGTTACCATGGAAATAACTCGAAATCAAAAGCATGATAAAATCGCGACAGCTTTAGCTGGAGCGATTTTATCTTTTGATTTTGATTGAGAGTTATTTCCAAAGGGTAACAAAACTTGAGTGAATTAAAAATAAAATTATCCTGATTTAAAATCAAGCTCGAGCGTATTTTAGGGAGATTAATACACGACAATTGCACAATTTATCAACAATTTTTAATTATTTATTAACTATTTTTGACTTAATTATAGTTGTCAAAAATGTGACGTAAACAAAAGTATATATATGGTAGTCGCGTTTTTATCAGTTATAAAATATCACGTGTGATTTATTCACTTGAAAAACCTAGGTAACTTTTATCCACTTAGAAATTCACGTTATTGGTCGAAATTTTAAACGATCGTTACTCTGATTGGTTGTATATTATTGGAATGCATTAATCGGTGAAAATTGCAAAATTCGAAACAAATTTCAAAAATTTATTTCTCAAAAACTAAAAGCGATTTTTCAAAACGGCTTGTTGCATTAAAAAGAGGATGATTTAATTAATAATTGGTGAAATTTCCAAAAGGATCCGTCAAGAAATTAATTTTATAACGAATTTTGAAAATTATCGATGAAAATTGCAACATCGAAAATTTTATCAAAACTTCAAATATTGTTTTCTCAAAAACTAAAAGTTATTTTTCAAAACGGGTTGGTTTATTGGAAAGAGGACACTTTTATTAACACTTTGGGAAATTTTCATACTCATATTCCAAGAAATGGATTTTATACGAATTCTTAAAACTTAATCGGCGAAAATTGCAAAATTCGAAACAAATTTCAAAAATTTATTTCTCAAAAACTAAAGTGATTTTTCAAAACGGCTTGTTGCATTAAAAAGAGGATACTTTAATTAATAATTGGTGATATTTCCTCAAGAATACCACAAGAAATTAATTTTATAGCGAATTTTGAAAGTTATCGATGAAATTGCATCATCGAAAATTTTATTAAAACTTCAAATATTGTTTTCTCAAAAACTAAAGGTTATTTTTCAAAACATGTCGGTTCATTGGAAAGAGAATACTTTTATTAACACTTTGGGAAATTTTCATACTCATATTCCAAGAAATTGCAAGAAAATTGCAGAATTTGAGAAAATTGTCAATCATTTGAAAAACATATTTCTCAAAAGCTAAAAGCGATTTTTCAAAACGGCTTGTTGCATTAAAAAGAGGATACTTTAATTAATAACACTGTGGAGAACATTTTCGGGATCATTATCGGGGGGTAAGAATAAGAGTTTTATGTTTGTTTGTCTAGTTTTGCAGCTATAAAATTTTCATATCTTTATTTTTTTATATTATTATCAAATTATCTTTTTATTAAGATATTTGTTACTATGTTTATAAAAAACAGTTATTATTATTTTCTATTTTAACGCAAGGACAGTAGAATTTAACAGAACTGCTACATCCATTGTATTTTTGTAACCCACTACGGGTTGGTTGCCCGCACTCTACGTCACACTATTTGCCACGCCCTGTTAACTGTCATTGGGTTTTATGCGTTGCTGTGTGTTTTTAGATGATAGACCGTATTTTTAGATACGTCTAAAAACAAAACTTCAAAAATAATATGAATACGTCTACGATATAACCTCTAAAAATACACATCAAACGCATAGAGCACAACAACAGCTGGGCGTCGCAAATGGTGCGACGTAGTTTGCGGGCAGGTTGTCACAACAATGGATAGGAAAACCTAATATACACGTTGTCATTCAAATTGAATATTTTTTATTATAACAAAATAATAAACCAATTCTTATATGGTATACGCTCCACAATACGCATTTCACATTTTATATGGACATAAACATTCAATTTAACGCGAAAAATGGAAGTGTGCAAGCCAGATATAAATAGCTTTTGCTATTGCTGTGGTAAATATGTACCAAAACATGAACAAAAAGGGAAATTAAAAGTTGTTACAATCGTCTAATGGATTGGAAAAATAGAAGACGTGAATCTATGCCACGTATTCCACTGATTTGGACTAATCTTGGCGACGGTCACAATCCATTGAATTGGTATGCATGTGTGAATAAAGGAGCCGCATTGAGAAAAACGGTAAAAAATCGTATAATTACGTTGGTGTTGCAAGTGGCCAAAGACCATTGTCTCATTCGGGCTACATTCCTGTGTCAAAATGTTTCAGCCCAGATGTTTT
This sequence comes from Onthophagus taurus, assembly GCF_000648695.1. Taxonomy (NCBI): domain Eukaryota; kingdom Metazoa; phylum Arthropoda; class Insecta; order Coleoptera; family Scarabaeidae; genus Onthophagus; species Onthophagus taurus. The sequence continues at coordinate 10,790 of NW_019281754.1, read as the reverse complement.
ATCTTTTATGACTGCTCCGACTTTTGCACCAACATATGATTCAAGTGATGATCCCCCATATGATCCAATCTGTATCCAATCAGCCTATTTTAATAAATCAAAATCAGCTTGATTCCATTGTTGCTAAATTGGAATTGACCTAGCATAAATCAGAACAGTTTTTGAAATCAAACAATCTTTTGGTATCCGGTAAGAAAGTCACAGCTTATCGAAGTCGTCAGGCAACACTCCAAAATTTATTTGTTGTGAATGATGAAAAAACTTGTGCATATTGCTCGGATGTAGGGAAATTGATGAACACAATGGAAATAAAATATGAAGACATATTAATAATATTCATTCGGAAGCAGCGGCTTTTGGGTCACACGTCTTGTTCAATTTCTCTGAAAGATGTTGATGGATTTATTGCAACTGAAGCCAACACATTGACTTCATCCTCCTGAAGGTCATTTTGGTATGTTTTTGCACGTGGTTTCGTGAAAGACCAAAAATCCGCAGATCATGACAGGGAAGTTAGTTTCTGTCTATCTCTTTTAGTTTCGGAGATAGCCTATGCGGACAACGAATTTGGGACATCCTGTACAAGAAAGTTGACTATTCTATCCTGTAGAACATTTAATTTTCTAAATATCGAAGCATTGGACAACGTATTTTACCGGAGATATTGGTAATTTACGAGAATCGTGCAAAATTTTATTTTTGCCATTTTCACTGCATTGTTGAGACATTATTACAAACAATTTTTTTTAATAAAGAGGTGCTGTAGCTCTTCCAGGTACTAAGTATAAGCATTAAATTCAGTGAAATCAATATTATTATTTTTTAAATACAACAAACAATAACATTCTTGGAAAAAGTTTTTAAGAACTTGCGCGTTGTTGAAAACAATCACTTTCTGGGAAAAAGTGTTTTTATGTATGTATCAGTTGTTCTGCTAAACAGTCTTTTTGAATATTTTTTGGTATACAAGTAGAATATATTGTCATAATATTTAGTTCTTCTTGAGACATCTGTGATCTTTCGTTTAAAAAAATAACAAAGTATTGCAAAAGTTTTGTTGATAATGGCTAGCAGCAGCAAAAGTTTTGGATGCAAGAACAGTCCTGATGTGTTCTGTTTTATTTATACAGTTTAGTATTCTAATATTATGGTCACAGACCTAAATAGCATAAACAAAAAAAAATACTGAAGACAGTTTCAAAATTAGCTTAAGATTATATGCTATAAAAAAAATATCACAGTCTGAGATTTGTCTTGTAAAGTAGTGTAATTAATTTGATTTTTAGGTTAATTAATCAACGTAATAACGGAATAAGTGCTCCAGCGATTGGTTACGGTGAAACTGGTAACAACGGCTTTTTAGATTACAGCCAAGTTTGCGAGTTTATGTACAAAAATAAAGTCATACCTAATTTTGATGAAGTCTCAAAGAGTCCGTACGCCACCTCAGGGTATGAATGGATTTCGTTTGATGATACGAAAAGTTTAACCTATAAAGTAAAAAAATATCATTAATTTTTGGCGCGAATTACTAAAATGTTTTTTTTTAGGCCGAATTTATTAAAAATAATAATTTTGGGGGCGCAATGATTTATTGCTTGAACTCGGACGATTACAAAAACGTTTGTAACGCTCCGTTTTATGGAAACAAAACGAAATTTCCTTTAGTACAAACAATAAGGGATGTTTTGATTAATCCCGAATATTAAACTGAGTATTATTTTATTGATTCATTCCATTTTTGTTAAGTATTTTTTTCATTTTTAACTCACAGAAGTGCCATAATCGTAATCATATTAATCATAATCCATTAAATGAAAGATACTCACCTATTATTAAGTTACCATTCTATGTAGTATTATAAAGACGTATTATTTCGTTGAAATATTTGCCAAATTTTAAAATGATTTAGATAAATATATTAATTTATTAAAAAAAAATAATCTAGGGAGTTTTTTTTTTACCCCAAAAATAACAAAACATTCTGTCAAAAAGAATATACATAAACAGGTGTCTCCATAGCCGAATTATGATTGAGTTTTTCAAAAAATGTTTCGGATAAAAGTTGAATCGAACTACATATTATTTTAAAATTAGTTTCAGTAATGGCGGACTTCCGCTTCTACCGGAAATGGATATCAACTTTGTTATTTTAAATGGAACAGCCTGTATATTATTGATACCTTAGGTCTAACTGGTATCGTTTTTGAATTAATATCTAGTAATATTGCCGAAACTGTGAAAGCTAGAAAGATTTGGTTTTTTGTTTTGGATTAATAATAAAAAAGCACATCTTTGCCAATAGAAAATTATGCATTTATATTACGGAGTTCTTAAGTAGGGATCTGTAATTTTCGAACTTTTTAATCATGGATAACTTAATTTTTTTAAATGGACCAATATACCAGTTTAACATAACTGGATGTAAAATTTAATTTTCTATCAGTTTTATACAGGTATTATGGTGTCAACCGTTTTGGAGATAGGCTTAGAACTGGCAGAAATATTACTGGCATGCTTAAAAAGTGGCCAACAAGACCACTGGAAACAAAACACAAATAAAAATACACTATTGCATTAAATGTTCAAAATGTTGTCCGTTTTGTTCACTACATAATAGAAATCGTTTTTGTAAGGAGTTTTGAACATTTCTGAGCATTTCTGGTGTGATTTTTACAATACAGACAAGGTGGAAATGAAATGGAAATACATTAATTTAAATGTAAAAGAGTCTGTGGAAAAAATTATTGTCTGGAGCACAAAATAGAAATCATCCGATGATTATGTGCTATCTTTCGATTCTTTTGCTGAAGCCTTCCATAAAATACATAGAACATAAATACCTTTTAATAGGAGATACCCACAAGGAATCGGATACAATTCATGCACTCATAGAGAGACTAAAAAGAGCATCCTCCCAATTTTCAAAGCTTTTTAGACTTTGTGGTAATAAAATTGAAGTAGCGGAAATGGACACATGGACTTTAAGAATTTTAATCTGAGTATTATATTTAAAAACAGATTTTAATCAAGTAAATTAGTTGTAGTAAGTACTAAGTTGATTTCAATAGAGCCACTAAAAGACTAACACGGAAAGAGAAAAATACTGTTAATTCTAAGGAGTTATTCCCAATGCTAACTTATTGCTGCTGAAACCGATAAGAAAGATACTAAAACCTATTTCAAACCTAAAAGATTCTATGAATACTTTAAAAATTTTCCGGTGTTATTCAAAGTTGCGTTTTTAACCTTTCCTAACATATTCCATTTGCATTATTACATCTTGTGGCAAATACTCAAACTCAGTTTTGAGTGTTCACATAAAATTATGCGAGTTAGTATGAAAAGATGCAGTACATTTTGGGATGTGATAACTGTTGCCAGAAAGTTCAAAATCAATTCTAAGTGCTTAGACAACGTTGAGGTTGGTGTTATTGAAAGCTACGCATTGAAACAAATTTAGTAGCTTATGATAGGTTTTCTTTTCAGTGAATATTTCCAAACTCTAAATCCGTTCCATATGCATTATTACATCTTTTGGCAAACACCAAAACTTATCAGAATCAGTTATAAGCGTTTACAATAAAATTGATTTCGGAAAGTTCAGAATCCGCGAATCTGAGTGGGTCATCATAGATAGGATTAAAATAAAATATCTCTTTCCATGAGAAAAAAAATCTGTTGTAGTTCAAAAATATTATATACATTTTATTATACAGTGTGTCCGTAAAGTAATGCATATAGGCGATAAAATCATTCAAAGGGGGTCAAAGGGGAGATTTTAAATTTCTTCCGAAATTTTTAAGCGAGTTATGAAGTCATCGCTATTTTTTTCAAATGGCGATCCCCCATTTTTATTACGAAATATGAAAAAAAAAATATGAATTTTTTCTGAATCTAGTACAGTCAATATTAATATTATTATTTAATAATTTTCTTTCCATTTCATATTCAATGTAAATAAAATTCGATTTTTTGCACTTTAAATGGATTACTTTATTTATTTCTTTTTCTCTACCGGTTTCGCCACATATTATAGCATCATCAGGAGAATACGTCAATTGGTTACAAAAAATTCTTAGGATAAATGTTGTTGAGTGTTTCTTTATATGTTTTCATTTCCAAATTACACTGAGTATCTTAGAGAATTGAGATTGGAGAGGATTAAGAAATTATAAAACGTTATGGCGTCGTGCACCTTGCCGCTAAAGTTAATTTGAAGTTCTAACTTTAGCGACAAGATGCACGACGCCATAACGTTTTATAATTTCTTAATCCTCTCCAATCTCAATTCTCTAAGTTTCTCAGTGTAATTTGAAAATGAAAACATATAAAGAAACACTCAACAACATTTATACTAAGAATCTTAGATCTAATCAGAAAATTAAATACTGCTTGTAGGAGACGATTTACTACTCGCAGAATTTAATGCTGCATACAGGAGACTAAAAACTGCTTATAGGAGATTAAATATTGTTTGTAGGCGATTAGACAATGCCTTGAGAAGAAGAAAACTGTTTGGAAAGAACTAAATACTAATTTAGAAGACAATATACTGTTAGCAGGAGACCAGATACTGCAGACAGAACACTAAAATATATTATTAACTTAAACCTACGTTCCCTACTACAACATGAAAAGAAGTATAGAATCTGTCTTAAGAGACCTGCGGCTAAACCCCAATGTTTCTAGTTCTAGGTCTAATGTTAATTCTAGTGACAGTGCAAGTGTAAAACTAAAACTAACACTATACATAGAACTAGAATCGTTCGGGTTTAGCCGTCTTTAAAGACGTGCGGCTAAACCCGAATGATTCTAGTTCTAGGTCTAGTGTTAGTTATAATTTTACACTAGTACTGTTCCTTTGTAGAACTAACACTATACCTAGAACTAGAATCATTTGGGTTTAGACGCACGTCTCTAAAGACGGCTAAACCCGAATGATTCTAGTTCTANTAAAAGGAAAATTGAATAATAATCCAACATTCCTAAATAACATTCTTTTCACGGATGAAGCAACCTTTACCAGACGCGGAGTTTTTAATTGGCGAAATAGTCATGCCTGGGAAACCGAAAACCCTCGTTTAAAAAAAGATAGACATTTCCAGCACGAGTTTAAAATAAATGTGTGGTGCGGTGTAATAGGCAATACATTACTGGGCCCAGTTGAATTACCTCCTAATTTAAATGGAGAGTCATATTTAATTTTTTTAAATAATGACTTAGTCGACCTCTTGGGAGATCTTCCATTACAACTAAGAAGAAATATGTGGTTCATGCAAGACGGTGCTCCTCCACATTTTTCACGTGCTGTGCGCGAACATCTGAATGAAACATTCCCTCACCGTTGGATTGGACGTGGTAGTGAATTTCAGTGGCCACCTCGCAGTCCCGATTTTAATCCACTTGATTTTTATGTGTGGGGTTACATGAAATCAATGGTCTATGCTGAACCTACTATAAATACACGAGACGAGTTATGGAATAGAATTCAAGATGCAGCCAATTCAATACGAAATAATCCTGCTACATTTTTTAAAGTCAGACAATCCTTAACCAAACGGTTAAATGCGTGTATAAATGCTGGTGGTGGTCATGTTGAAAACCTTTTGCAGTAGCTCATAATTAAGCTTAAATTTAATTTAACTTCGCACAACATTAACATGTAGGTTTTGATAACAGTTGTCGTAAGTGGTCTTAGTTCAAGTCTGTTCTAATGTTGTATTTCGTTTTATTAACTGGCGTACAATAAATTGTTTTATTACGTAATTTTTTTATGGTTTCAGTTTAATATTGTTATCAATTATCAATTACGGTTAGGTAAATGTCAACATTCCATGCCATGCTTGTGTCTTAACAGATTAATGCTACGTCGACCACCGTGAAATGTAGTGTAGTGAATTAGTAAAATTCAAATATCTCGAAAATCGTTAATATTTTCAAGATCAAAGAAGTATAGCTTTTTTCTACAGAAATGATGGGGCTATCCAAATTAAACAAGTATGTTGTAAAATAATGAGCGATAAAAAATTTGTAGCTGATTTCATCTAATTCATATGGCGCATGTGGCGACATCTACGAGTTAACTCAAATCCTCTCACACATTATTGTTTACCCTTACAAAAACTATAAGTCAACTATGAGTCATTATGTAGAAAAGTAGCTGATCTATTAACAAAAATCTATTTTATTTTTTTCGCTTTAACATCCTGTATCTCAGTAAGGAGCAGACTAAGAGTAAGACCCATTATTGTTAATGAAAATATTATTATTTTGGCCTCCTGAATGTACATTTACAATTTGGCCCATTACTTATGAATCACCCTGTATATCAAAAATATGATATCTTATGCTAACACTAGCGCTAGAACTTACCCCTTTCACTAGAACTAACATTAGACCTAGAACTAGAAACATTCAGATATAGCCGTCTTAAAAAACGGACGGCTAAACCCGAATGTTTCTGGTTCTAGGTTTTGTGTTAGTTCTAGTGATAGTGCTACACTGTGAAAAATAATAAGGTCGATTTACAAAGTACACATTGGTAATTTGGACCCTATGATATGGACGTATTATTCAATTAAGATAGTAAAATTAATCCCTATAAGGAATATTTACAATCAAGAAAGAAATTTACAAGTAATTTTATTCTTTATATTGTAAATTTAGAGTATTAAGGGAATTTTACACAAACTTCTCTATTACGAAAATTGTGTTTTTACAATATACGTTTAAATTTCAATCGATATTGTAAAAAAAACTATAGAAAGTTGGTAAATATGCGATATATGTACAGGTGTCCCAATTTCGATGTCCGCATAGGCTATCTCCGAAACTAAAAGAGATAGAAAAAAAGTAGCTTACATGTCATGATCTCGTTTTTCGAGAAAATGCTAATGCCGAAAACTCCGAACAGCTATCGTCTTTTGTTTTCGCCCTATCGGCAAAAACTGAAAATTTTGCGAAAACGACAATCGCGAATATCTCACTTATTATCAAAGATGGAGTATTATAAATAAAACATTATATGGGCAACTTTTTACGAAGAATTCAGTGGCGTAGGTAGAATTTTTTTCCCATCTTTTATTTTCGAGATTTTAGACGTAACTTTATTTTTTTAAATGGAAACCATAGTTGGCTATGACTTAAAATAATTTGTTATTTTCTTCTGATAACAAATATATATAGTTTGTGGGGTATATTTCTTATAGTTATTGAATAATTAACAAAAATTCATTTTGTTCTATCTAAAACTAATGTATGTATTTAAAAGTTAATGTTGCTATGGTGATAACCATACATACTATGATGGAACATAATGTATCAAATAATTGCCAAAGTTTGTATTTAAAAATTCGATAACAACTCTGGCATTATGTGCTGGTACGATGCACCAGCATGTTAAGTGTCAAAGTATAACAAAACTGAATAAAACTTTACAATGAATTTCGAAAATTATGAAAAATGTAACATGATGGAATGCTATATGTTATCAGATAAGAATGCGACGTTAGCCGCGGAATTTTATTTCACAAGATATCCAGAAAGAAGACAACCGCACGTAAGAACCTTCAGCCGGTTAGCAGAAAATTTAATAGATATTTGGTCCTTCCCCAAACCACATACAAAAACATACCAAAATGACCTGCAAGAGAAATTGCAACAAGACGTCTGACCCAAAAGCCGCTGCTCCCGAATATGAAAGAAAAATAAGTATAAACCATACAAAGCGGGGCTAACTCATTATTTACGTGCCGGAGATGTCAATCGAAGATTAGAATTTTGTAGATGATATTTAAAAAAATTAAATAATCTGCTGTTTGTTCAAAATGTTATCTGGACCGATGAAGTCTCTGAGTGTTCAAAGAAGATTGGGGTTCAATGTATGGTGTGCCCTTTTAGATAATAGAATTTTGGCATATAGTATCTACCATAAAAACTTAAACTCAGGGAAATACCTCAATATATTAAGGCAGCACATTGAGCCTTTGGTCGACAATTTGCCACTAAATATGTCTCAAATGATATATTTTCAATATGACGGAGCACCAGCACATAATGCCAGAGTTGTTAGTGAATTTTTAAATACTACTACAAACTCAAGGACAGTAGAATCTAACAGGACTGCTACATCCATTGTTGTGACAGCCTACCCGCAAACTACGTCACACCATTTTCCACGCCTAGCTGTTGTTATGGTCTATGCGTTTGCTGTGTGTTTTTAGAGGTTATATCCTAGACGTATTCATATTAGTTTTGAAGTTTTATGTTTTTAGACGTATTAATGTCTATCATATAACCTCTAAAAACATAGACAGTTACCAGGCGTGGCAAATAGTGTGACGTAGAGTGCGGGCAACCAACCCGTAGTCGACTACAAAAATACAATGGATGTAGCAGTCCTGTTAGATTCTACTGTCCTTGCTACAAACTTTGGCAATAATTGGAAACAATGCTTTCCCTCATGGTATGGTTATCACCATAACAACATTAAGTTTTAAATACATACAATAGTTTTAGAAAGAACAAAAAAAATTGATACATTATATTCCATCATAGTATGTATGGTTATCACCATAGCAACATTAACTTTTAAATACATACATTAGATTTAGATGGAACAAAATGAATTTTTGTTAATTATTCAATAACTATAAGAAATATACCCCACAAACTATATATATTTGTTATCAGAAGAAAATAACAAATTATTTTAAGTCATAGCCAACTATGGTTTCCATTTAAAAAAATAAAGTTACGTCTAAAATCTCGAAAATAAAAGATGGGAAAAAAATTCTAGCTACGCCACTGAATTCTTCGTAAAAAGTTGCCCATATAATGTTTTATTTATAATACTCTATCTTTGATAATAAGTGAGATATTCGCGATTGTCGTTTTTGCAAAATTTTCAGTTTTTGCCGATAGGGCGAAAACAAAAGACGATAGCTGTTCGGAGTTTTCGGTATTAGCATTTTCTCGAAAAACCAGATCATGACATGTAAGCTACTTTTTTTCTATCTCTTTTAGTTTCGGAGATAGCCTATGCGGACATCGAAATTGGGACGCCCTGTACTGTTACAAAAAAAAAAATAAAAGTTATGAGTACAATAAATTTATTGTAACTCATACTATGATACAGTTGTAAATTTCATAGCATTTTTTTCAGTGAAGTCTAAAACTGGAACTAACACTAGACCTAGAATGTATCGGGTTTAACCCAATCCGGAATTTCCAACCCACCCTCTACTCCATGCTCGACCCTACATTTGAGAAATTCGCAATGGTTTAAATGGTAATTAACCTAAGTCAAAGTGGAATTTCTACACAAAATTCTGAAATAAATCAGTAAATTTCTTTAAAAAGATATGTCGCATCTGGGCGACATGAATCGAGTGTTGTAGCAGCAATTTTTATATCTGTAATGAAAGGGACACATAAAGGTAGCACTCGACAGAAGAATAATTTCAATAAATAGTCCTCAGTAGTATTGTGATTTCCAAGCACTTAGTAGTATTTTGGCAGCTGTATACAGGTGTCCCGAAACTCAACGTCAAACGGGCACCGGGTGAGAGGCCCACCCATACCTGTTCTAGTAAAAATGAGAAAAAAATTCTATGTCTCTTAGTTAAGTGGTAATAGACATCATAAAAATCGTTCCCGTACATCATATCCTTCTTAATCCTAGTAGGATGAGGGGTAGATTGTTGTTCCATGTAGTAGTGTCTCCTTTAGCGATGATAGCCGTCTTCAATGATCGATGAAATCGTTTTAACATTCCATTTGCTTAAGGATGGAAAGATGATGTGTGTATTTGTCGTGTGCCAAGTAAAGTGTTAAATTTTGAAAACAGGTTTGATTCGAATTGCCGTTCCTGATCATGTATTATTGTGGTAGGTATACCAAATCGACTAAAATAATGCCGGAAGAGTGTATTCGCTATAGTAGAAGATGTGACATCTTTCAGCGGAAAAACTTCTGGCCATCCAGTAAAGCGTTCGATAATTGTAAGTACATAAGTACAACCTAGGGACGAAGTGAGTCGATATGTATATGATCAAATCTAATTTTAGGGATTTTGATGTTGATGATTGGCGATTTTGTATGTTTTTGGATTTTTGCTTGTTGACATTTTAAGCAGGTTTTGGTCCAAACATAAATTTTCTTTGACATGTGTGGCCAAAAGAATCTTGTTTTGATTGCATGAATGGTGGAACGTATTCCGGGATGAGATAAGCTATGAATTTGGTCAAAAATTGCTTGTCTGACCTGTTGCGGAATATAAATCCTTGGAGATGATGAAGAGATTTCACACCACAGTTTGATATCAGAATTGTGATGTTGTTTGATGTGCCAAACGATAAGATTTTGAAGGATTGTTGGAAAATTGCTTATTCAGCAAGTTTGATTGCTGTGTCAGCAAGTTGAGCGTTGCTAAGGGTTAGAAAATCTGAATAAGATGAATTTTGAGATTCGACATTTGAATTTCCTCTAATGTATTTGATATCTGAAATAAATTGTGCAATATAACTTAAATATCGGGTTAGACGAGGAGTTTTGTCTGTGAACGAAAAGATAAAATAAGGAATTGCAAATTGATTTCCATGTAAGGAATGTTGAAAAATTTGATAGCAGAGTAGGTAGTTCTCTATCAAAAGTTGAATATTTGGTTTTGCATGAAGTAAATTTTTTGGAAAAGAATGGTTGAGATTTTCAATTGATGGTTTGTGTTAAAACAGCTCCCATATCTGTGTTAGAGGCATCACTTGACAATGATAGGGTAGTAGCATATG
>NW_019281753.1:0-12414 GCF_000648695.1 Onthophagus taurus | reverse complement strand
AAAGCTTCAAGCTTCAATTTAAAATAAGTTTTATTTCTTAATTTCAATAAACACGGTTTCCAGGAATTTTTGAATTGGCATCTTTTTTGACACTTAGACTATGCGAAAATAGGGGGATTGCATATTTTGCTAAAATTTTATTCCAAAGGCCTTTACTGAGTGTATTTTGATAGCGTTTTAATTCTTTCTGATTATGTCACAAAGTTTCAAAATGTTTGACTTCTTGGGACACAAAGGGTTAAGAGCATAACGAACTCAATCCCATTATGGAAATGCCACGGTTAACACCGAAAAAGTCACCATAGTTTCCATTGTCCAATAGTTTTGATATTAATTTGCTAAAGTATGATTTCGATTTCTTAAATTTTGATTTTGTTCTGTTAAATTTTGATTTTGATTTGTTAAATTGTAAATAGTTTATAAGAGTTGTTTCTTTTGTTGGTGACAATAAATGACTATCTATCTATCTAATCAATGTTAAAGAAAGTACCAATCAGAGCGACATCTTGTAATGAATAACTGATCTACAGCATGGAGTATCGATTTATAAGATAAACACAGATTAAGTTATTAAAAATGTTAAATGTTTTCAGACTAAATAATTTTTATTAAAAACTTCTTCGTTATTATACACTATTTCCTTGGTAGACTGGTGAACATCTTGTCACTAATTAAAAGTAAATATTTTAAACTTAATTAGATTGACTAGTGCAATAAGTAACTATTTAAAAAAAATACAATTTTGTACTAGAATTTGGTAACAACTTTCATTTTTAAACCTAAAGCTCGCTTTAACGTTTAATTTCGATATATATTACTTTATATATGTATATTTATAATCCTTACAATTAATTATTTATCTTAACCCTACTAAATTTTCATCGTTAAAATCGCCGTTATCACCATAACCCATATCACCGGCATTTTTAACCCACCACCATTATGCCGCTTCACCAATCCTTGTTGATTCGGCTCCTCAACTTCATTTTCGATTTGATCCCCAGCTGCGGGATACCAAGTTTGAACCGAATTTGGATCCGAATCTGTGAACGCCCCCTCCGAAAACGTTCTAGAATCTTGTTGAGTTGAAAAACCATCGAAATCTAAATCAAATAAGAATTATTATTTATCTTTAATAAAAATAGTTTTAAAGTTATTTAAAGTACCATCGGTTTTTGATGGATAATTCGACACGACCCATCCGTTCGATGAAAAATCGGGCGAATAAGTAGTCGATTGCTCGAAATTAGTCGTTGGGAAATTTGGGGTTTCGCTAAAATCCGACCAACTACTTGAACGCCCGTAAGAACTCGGTCTACTTCTTGAACCTAATGTGTCAACGTTGGAGTCGCCTGATGATGACTCGGAAACGACTGGAGTAAATTGAATGCTCGTGGAAGGCAACCAAGGAGTTATTGTTGATTTTTTATTTAATGGTGGTAATTCTTTTGCGAGTATGTTTGTGGTTGTTATTGAAGACGGGAATGTTGAATCGGTGAAGTAATCGTTTCGAAGTAAAATTTCGCAATTTATATTACTTGATGGGCTAAAAAAAATTTATATATATATAATTTTTCATCGTACTGAATTCTTTATAAACAATATCTATTGAAAATTAGATTACAAATGCATTTTGTGATAAAACGAAATTTTAATTTCCCACTGAACAGTACGTTATTACTACCTATATCAAATCAATTTCAAAGCAAATTATAGATTTTATCGAAAAATCTTTCGTACAATACTAGTACATAAAGTGGTGGCTTTACGACAGGTTCAGACGTGTTTTCCTAATAAACCCATAGATTTAGAACAATAATCTATACATGTAAAACAAAGTACACACTATTAGCTTTAAATTGATATATCATTCAGCTATATTGTTTCATGAAATATCGAAAATTCTCTAACATGACGTTTCTTGAAAATTCGATGTTTTTAGCATAAATTTAATCAATGGGAGAATTTTTTTCCTAATAAACCAATAAATTTAGAACAATAATGCATAGAAATAAAATAAAGTACACAATTTTAGCTACAAAATGATGTATCATTCATGATTGTAGTTAAATTGTTTCATGAGATATCGAAAATTGTATATTATGAAATTTTTTTTAAATTTGTTATTTTTAGCATAAATTTAATCAAATTGAGAACTCTTTTCCTAATACACCAATAGATTTAGAACAACAATGTATACAAATAAAACAAAGTACACACCTTTAGCTTCAAAATGATACATCATTCATGATTGTAGCTAAATTGTTTCATGAGATATTGAAAATTGTATAACATGACGTTTTTTGAAAATTTAATGTTTTTAGCATAAATTTAATCAATTGACAATTTTTTCCTAATAAACCAATAGATTTAGAAAATAATGCAAACAAATAAAACAAAGTACACAATTTTAGCTTCAAAATGATATATCATTCATGATTGTAGCTAAAATGTTTCATGACATATCGAAAATTGTCTAACATACCGTTTTTTGAAAATTTGCTGTTTTTAGCATAAATTTAATCAAGTTGAGAATTCTTTTTTCTAATAAACCAATAGATGTAGAATAATAATGTATACAAATACAATAAAGTACACATTTTTTACTTCAAAATGATATATGATTGATGATTGTAGCTAAATTGTTTGTTGAGATATGGAAAATTGTATAACATGACGTTTCTTGATAATTTGTTATTTTTAGAATAAATTTAATCAACTTGAGAATTCTTTTCCTAGTAAACCAATAGATTTAGAACAATAATGTTTGTAAATAAAACAAAGTACATACATTTAGCTTGAAAATGATATATCATTCATGATTGTAGCTAAATTGTTTCATGAGATATTGAAAATTGTATAACATGACGTTTTTTGAAAATTTATTGTTTTTAGTATAAATTTAATAAATTTGAGAATTCTGTTCCTAATAAATCAATAAATTTAGAACAATAATGTTTATAAATAAAACAAAGTACACACTTTTAGCTTCAAAATGATACATCATTCATGATTGTAGCTAAGTTGTTTCATGAGATATCGAAAATTGTACAACATGATGTTTCTTGAAAATTTATTATTTTTAGCATAAATTTAATCAAATTGAGAATTCGTTTCCCAATAAACCAATAGATTTAGAACAATAACGTATACAAATAAAACAAAGTACACACTTTTTGTTGCAAAATGATATATTATTCATGATTGTAGCTAAATTGTTTCATGAGATATCGAAAATTGTACAACATGACGTTTTTTGATAATTTTTAGAATAAATTTAATCAACTTGAGAATTCTTTTCCTAGTAAACCAATAGATTTAGAACAATAATGTTTGTAAATAAAACAAAGTACACAGCTTTAGCTTCAAATTGATACATTATTCATGATTGTAGCTATATTGTTTCATGAGATATCGAAAAATGTCTAACATGACGTTTTTTGATAATTTGAGATTTTTTTTCCTAATAAACCAATGGATTCAGAACAATAATGTATACAAATAAAACAAAGTACACACATTTAGCTTCAAAATGATACATCATTCATGATTGTAGCTATATTGTTTCATGAGATATCGAATAATGTCTAACATGACGTTTTTTGATAATTTGAGATTTTTTTTCCTAATAAACCAACGGATTCAGAACAATAATGTACACAAATAAAACAAAGTACACACCTTTAGCTTTAAGACGATATATCATTCATGATTGTAGCGATATTGTTTCATGAGATACCGAAAATTGTATAAAATGACGTTTTCTGAAAATTTGACGTTTTTAGCATAAATTTAATCAAGTTGAGAATTTTGTTCCTAATAAACCAATAGATTTAGAACAATAATGTATACAAACAGAACAAAGTATACACCTTTAGCTTCAAAATGATACATCATTCATGATTGTAGCTAAATTGTTTCATGAGTTATCGAAAATTGTATAATATGATGTTTTTTAAAATTTGTTATTTTTAGAATAAATTTAATCAATTTTAGATTTTTTTTTCTAATAAACCAATAGATTTAGAACAATAATGTATACAAATAAAACAAAGTACACACTTTTAGCTTCAAAATGATACATCATTCATGATTGTAGCTAAATTGTTTCATGAGATATCGAAAATTGTACAACATGACGTTTTTTGATAATTTGTTATTTTTAGAATAAATTTAATCAACGTGAGAATTTTTTTCCTAGTGAACCTATAGACTTAGAACAAAAATGTTTATAAATAAAATAAAGTACACACTTTTAGCTTCAAAATGATACATCATTCGTGATTGTAGCTAAATTGTTTCATGGGACATCAATAATTGTATAACATGACGTTTTTTGAAAATTTGTTATTTTAAGAATAAATTTAATCAACTTGAGAATTCTTTTTCTAGTAAACCTATAGATTTAGAACAATAATGTTTATAAATAAAACAAAGTACACACTTTAGCTTCAAAATGATACATCATTCATGATTGTAGCGAAATTGTTTCATGGGATATCGAAAATTGTATAACATGACGTATTTTGAAAATTTGTTATTTTTAGCATAAATTTAATCATCTTGAGAATTTTTTTCCTAATAAACCAATAAATTTAGAACAATAATGTTTACAAATAAAACAACGTACACACTTTTAGCTTCAAAATGATACATCATTCATGATTGTAGCTAAATTGTTTCATGAGATATCGAAAATTGTCTAACATGACGTTTTTTGAAAATTTGTTTTTAGCATAAATTTAATCAACTTGAGAATGTTGTTTTTAATAAACCAATAGATTTAGAACAATAATGTATACAAATAGAACAAAGTACACACTTTTAGCCTCAAAATGATATATCATTCATGATTGTAACTAAATTATTTCATGAGATATCGAAAATTGTATAACATAACGTACTTTGAAAATTTGTTATTTTTAGAATAAATTTAATCAACTTGGGAATTCTTTTTCTAGCAAAACCTATAGATTTAGAACAATAATGTTTATAAATAAAACAAAGTACACACTTTAGCTTCAAAATGATATATCATTCATGATTGTAGCTAAATTGTTTCATGAGTTATCGAAAATTGTATGAAATAAGGTTGTTTGAAAATTTGCTTCTTAATAAACCAATAGATTTAGAACAATAAAGCATACAAATAAAACAAAGTACAAACTTTTAACTTCAAAATGATACATCATCCATGATTGTAACTATATTGTTCCATGAGATACCAAAAATTGTATAACATAACATTTTTTGAACATTTGTTATTTTTGGCATAAATTTAATTAACTTGATAATTTTTTTCCTAACAAACCAATGGATTTAGAAGAATAATGTATACAAATAAAACAAAGTACACACTTTTAGCTCAAAATAATACATCATTCATAATTGTAGCTATATTGTTTCATGAGATATCGAAAATTGTATAACATGACGTTTTTTGAAAATTTGTTATTTTTAGAATAAATTTAATCTAGTTGAGAATTCTTTTCCTAATAAACCAATAGATTTAGAACAATCATGTATATAAATAAAACAATGTGCACACTTTTAGCTTTAAAATGATACATCATTCACGATTGTAGCTATATTGTTTCATCAGATATCGAAAATTATATGAAATAAGGTTGTTTGAAAATTTGCTTCTTAATAAACCAATAGATTTAGAACAATAAAGCATACAAATAAAACAAAGTACACACTTTTTGTTGCAAAATGATACATCATCCATGATTGTAACTATATTGTTTCATGAGATATCGAAAATTGTATAACATTACGTATTTTGAAAATTTCTTATTTTTAGCATAAATTTAATCAACTTGAGAATCCTATTCCTAGTAAACCAATTGATTTAGAACAATAATGTTTATAAATAAAACAAAGTACACACTTTAGCTTCAAAATGATATATCATTCATGATAGTAGCTAAGTTGTTTCATGAGTTATCGAAAATTGTATGAAATAAGGTTATTTGAAAATTTGCTTCTTAATAAACCAATAGATTTAGAACAATAATGTATGTAACAAAACAAAGTATACACGTTTAGCTTCAAAATGATACATCATTTATGATTGTACCTATATAATTTCATGAAATAGTGAAAATTGTATAACATGAGGCTTTTGAAAATTTGCTGTTTTTAGCATAAATTTAATTAAGTCGGGAAATTTTTTCCTAATAAACCAATAGATTTAGAACAATAATGTTTACAAACAAAACAAAGTATACACTTTTAGCTTCAAAATGATACATCATTGATGATTGCAGCTATATTATTTCATGAGATATCGAAAATTGTCTAATATGACATTTTTTGAAAATTTGCTGTTTTTAGCATCAATTTAATTAAGTTGGGAAATTTTTTCCTTATAAGCCAATAGATTTAGAACAATAATGTTTACAAACAAAACAAAGTATACACTTTTAGCTTCAAGATGATACATCATTTATGATTGTACCTATATTATTTCATGAGATAGCGAAAATTGTATAACATGACGTATTTTGGAAATTTCTTATTTTTAGCATAAATTTAATCAAGTTGAGAATTTTTTTCCTAATAAACCAATAGATTTAGAACAGTAATGTATACAAGTAAAACAAAGTACACACTTTTAGCTTCAAAATGATATATCATTCATGATTGTAGCTAAATTGTTTCATGAGATATCGAAAATTGTACAACATGACGTTTTTTGATAATTTGTTATTTTTAGCATAAATTTAATCAATTTGAGAATTTTTTTCCTAGTAAACCAATAGATTTGGAACAATAATGTTTATAAATAAAACAAAGTACACACTTTTAGCTTTAAAATGATACATCATTCATCATAGTAGCTAAATTGTTTCCTGAGATATTGAAAATTGTATAACATGACGTTTTTTGAAAATTTATTGTTTTTAGTATAAATTTAATAAACTTGAGAATTCTGTTCCTAATAAACCAATAAATTTGGAACAATAATGTTTATAAATAAAATAAAGTACACACTTTTAGCTTCAAAATGATACATCATTTATGATTGTACCTATATTATTTCATGAGATAGCGAAAATTGTATAACATGACGTTTTTTGAAAATTTGCTGTTTTTAGCATAAATTTAATTAAGTTGGGAAATTTTTTTCTAATCAACCAATAGATTTAGAACAATAATGTTTACAAGCAAAACAAAGTATACACTTTTAGCTTCAAAATGATGTATCATTCATGATTGTAGCTAAATTGTTTCATGAGATATTGAAAATTGTGTAACATGACGTTTTTTGAAAATTTGTTATTTTTAGCATAAATTTAATCAACTTGAGAATTTTTTTCCTAATAAACCAATAGATTCAGAACAATAATGTATACACGTAATACAAGGTACACACATTTAGCTTCAAAATGATATATCATTCATGATTGTAGCTAAATTGTTTCATGAGTTATCGAAAATTGTATAATATTATGTTTTAAAAAAAATTTTTTTTTGGAATAAATTTAATCAACTTTAGATTTTTTTTCCTAATAATCCAATAGATTTAGAACAATAATGTATACAAATAAAACAAAATACACAATTTTAACTTCAATATGGTGTATCATTCATGATTGTAGCTGTATTGTATCATGGGATATCGAAAATTGTATAACATGACCTTTTTTGAAAATTTGTTATTTTTAGCATAAATTTAATCAACTTGAGAATTTTTTTCTTAATAAACCAGCAGATTTAGATCAATAATGCATACAAATAAAACCAAGTACACACTTTTAGCTTCAAAATGATATATCTTTCATGATTGTAGCTATATTATTTCATGAGATACCGAAAATTGTATAAAATGACGTTTTTTGAAAATAATCATTCAAAATCAAAATAATAAATTTTTGGCTCAACTTTAACAGCTCATAGCTCGAAAACAAAAGAGTTGCGACTTTATGTTTATATAAAAAAACTTGTATTATTTTGGCAAGTACTACGTACCAGTAAACTTTCCCGATTAAAAACTGAACCACCCCACTGTATATACCACTGTATATATCACAAGAATTCAGGACATTTCTACGCAAATTATAGTTTTTATCGAAAAATGTTTTATATAATATTTGTTTATAATGCAATTTAAAATCGATTATTTTAATAAAAAAATTTGATATCTCTACCAGGTGGCGCTGTATACTGGTATGCATATTAATATTTTTGAGATTATAATAATAATTATTGACTGTATCGATTTTTTTTATAAACAATTCTTGTTTAGAATTAAATTAGAAACAACTTTTCTTGATGGAATTTTTTAAGATAACTAAATTTTAATTTCCCACTGAATAGTACGTTTTTACATTAGATCGATATCACAACAGATTTAGCTTAATTAGTCAAAAAAGGAATATATATCTATATAGTTACATATAATTGAAGCATTGATCTTGAATAAAACTCAAAGCCTTTTCAATGACTTGCCCTGAAAACCTAGTCGCCGGTCCATTTTGAATCCCGCCATCGCACAATTTCGTCGTTTCGGTCGAAACGCATCTCTTAAATTTCTCGTGGGTGCTTCAACAAATTAATTAATTATTTAATGAGTTATTTTTTTATATTAATTAGTTCTTACCAGCATAAAGTCGCCCTCGATATGTCATCACCCCTCGAAACTTGATTAACCAAGGTGTTATATTCATACCCGCAATGCTCGCGATCGGTTATCGTGCTTTTTAAGCACGGGGCGTATCTTAAATATTCCTTTTGGTAACCCGAATCGGTGTTGCACATCTGATGCACCGACTCAATCGAACTTCGAACAGCTTTGTTGAATTGATTCCGTTCTTGGTACGTAAAACATTTCCCTGTGTATGTGCTAAGACAATTTATTAAATGATTCCATGTGGTGCAAACGCGATCGACGTCGTCTAAATTATCGGGAAAAATTAAATGAATCTCTTTGACTAAAGGATCTGCGATTTTTACGCATCTATTATATTCCGTTGAGCTACAATCGTATTTTAAAGAATGAATCGGGGTGAATTCCAAAATTATAAATATTAAGAAATTAATTATCATTTTGAAAGAAAATTTCTATTGAATTCTTGCCCTCGTTTTAACTTCGTTATATTTGATAAGTGTCCCGTTTTACTTAATACAGAAGCGGCACGCTATTTCCAATCGATATTCCCACGTTAAAGATTCAATTATATCGTCGACTTGAAATAATCAATTTGCTTTTTTTCTCATATTCAAATCGTTTCAACGATTATTTCTTCTTTAATCACAATCTGACCTGAAAATCAAAGGGTAATAATTAGTTTATTGTAGGCGATGACCTCACCGCCCACTCGCGAAGAGTGAGTGAGTTGAAAGAGTTGTGCTGGATTGGCGGAGGGTTTCTTTAATGTGGCCTTAGCGTGCGTTTAAATCTTGATAATATTCAGATTCAACCCCGCATAAACATTATTTCTGGACGTGTGTTGTTCAAATCTGGAAGGTTAGAAATGGTGAGGGTGAAATTTGTTCGGCGATAAAGGAATGTGATTAGATCGAAATTGTCTGCAAGAAAAAAAGTTATATATACATATAAATATATGCGACTCTTCAGCCCAAGTCTAACTGAAATACTATTTAAAAATAAAATACTTGGATTGAGAAGCACCAATTTCACTCAGATGTTAATTAAAATAAAAACGTTTTGTTGAAGGGAAAGTTTCTTTTGACTACAAGACCATCTTTATTTTTGTACAATGAATAGTAACACTTCTTACAAAATTATAATATCTCAACCCATGCTAGAGATACTTGCCCAGGGTCTTTTAAGTGAAACACCCTGTATATATAAATTAGTGGTGGAACGGATATCCGGCAACTATCCGGTAAAAATTTCCCAAAGTGTTAATAAAAGTGTCCTCTTTCCAATCAACCAACCCGTTTTGAAAAATAACTTTTAGTTATTGAGAAAACAATATTTGAAATTTTGATAAAATTTTTGATGTTGCGATAATTTTCAAAATTCGCTATAAAATTAATTTCTAATAATAATAATATATTTTTATTGTCGTAATAAACCATTACTACAAAACGTCATTGAATACATAAGAAATAAAATGAAATATCAATAATACAAATATACATTTCATGGCAATTATACACTACACATTACGCATTAAAATTGTGAGACTGAACTGTCGTGAGATGGTCCTCGCACTAATAGAAAACGTTCTCCATTAAATATTCTTTTATTTTCCTCTTAAACCGTTGCCTAGACAGCGCAGTCAGCTGCGATGGTAGTTCGTTGTAGAGTCTTGGACACCACTAATCCACATACTTTTGCGTTGATGCAATTCTGTGGTACGGTACCTGGTGTCGTGATCTTGTCAGATAGCTATATATGCTTGGTAAGGTAAGTATTTAAAGGTAAGTATTTATAACACACAGCACCCGTAATGCCCTCTTCTGTAGTCGGAAGATCCCCAGAAAAGAACACCATAGGACGCCACCGAGTGAAAAGATGCAAAGTATGACAACCTGGCTTTCTGGTGAGTGGCTACTTGTTTTAGTCTTCGTATTGTAAAGATAGCAGAAATCAGCCTAGTCCTCAGATGCTTCAAATGCACTTTCCACGTCATTCCGCTGTCTAGATGCATACCCAGAAATGTTACAGTTGTAGATTCCCTCCCACGTGGAGTGGTCTCTAGCACTATACGTTCTGTTTTTTCACTGTTTAGTTTGAGCAGATTATTACTGAATCATTCTTGAGTGGTTAATATTGCTTCTTGTGATTTAGCCATCAAGTTATCCTTTGTAGTGTCCGTTAATACGATGGATGTATCATCAGCATATAAATATGTCTTCAATAATGTTGCAAGGCAGATCATTAATATATATAATAAACAGCAGAGGTCCAAGAACAGATCCCTGAGGAACACCATGTTTGATTTTTACACTAGACGATCTATTACCATTATACTCAACATATTGTTAATAAATAAGATCTTATTAAATTTAGTTGTAGACCTCTAATACCATAAAACTGAAGTATACTTAGGAGAATGGAGTGGCTGATGGTATCGAATGCCTTGCTGAGGTCCAGCAGGTTGATCTGAACCACATTTTGCTCATGGTGTGCTTTCGTTATAAAGGCAATTACTTCAGAAACAGCCGTTATTTCCGATTTGCCTGATTGGTACCCGTGCTGACTGGTCGCAAAATATTTATTGGTCTTAAAGTATTCCACCAACCTTCTTGCTATTAATCCTTTTCATCACCCATCTTATATAATGGCAGGACTCTCGCTGTCTTGAACTTTGAAGGAAAAATTCCATCGCTGACACATTTATTGAACATAACATTAAGATTGACCGCACACTGTTCTATTACTGACTTTATTATATTGTTTGTTAAGCCATATGTGTCAGCTGTGTCGCTGTTCTTCATTTGACCAACTGTTGTTATTATTTCTGTTGTTGTTATTGGTCTGAAGAAAAAAGAATTTACATTTGTCACATTTAAGTTTTTGAGGTAGCGATCAAGTGAGTTAGTTGACGGGAGTGTTTGTTGATGTCCTCAACGTCGAGAGGTACAGGACTACTATTTGAGCCACTCTTGGTATACTGATTTATTACCTTCCATATTGCACGTTGTTTGTTGCCAGCATTGTTTATAAAGGTTTCATTTTGTTGTCTATTATAATCATGTATTGCCTCATGATACTGTTTCTTATATTTTATGTACAGCTGATAACATTCCTGGGATTTGGAAACTCTCATAACTGTAAATAAAGCCTCCAAAGTTCTTTCCATGTTCATCAATTCAGTGTTCTTGAACTGTTTCATTTTTGTTATGCTTGACTTTATCTTTTTCTTTACAGGAAAACATCGATTAAACAGTCCCAAAAACCGAGCAGAGTTAATTGCAGCAAGATTTAACGGGGTATCCGTAAGTAACTCCCTAATAATAAAATTTTCGATGTTGCAATTTTAATCGATCATTTTCAAAATTCGCTATAAAATTAATTTCTTGAAGGATCCTCTTGGAAATATCACCAATTATTAATTAAAGTGTCCTCTTTTTAATGCAAAAAGCCGTTTTGAAAAATCACTTTTAGTTCTTGAGAAATACATTTTTGAAATGATCGAAAATTTTTTCGAATTTTGCAATTTTCGCCGGTTAAGATTTGAAAATTCGTATAAAATCGATTTCTTGGAATATGAGTTTGAAATTTTCCGAAAGTGTTAATAAAAGTGCCCTTTCTCCAATGAACCAACCCGTTTTAAAAAATAACTTTGAGTTTTTGAGAAAACAATATTTGAAGTTTTGATAAAATTTTCGATGTTGCAATTTTGATTGATAATCTTCAAAATTCGTTATAAAATTAATTTCTTGAAGGATCCTTGTGGAAATATCACCAATTATTAATTAAAGTATCCTCTT